>KN475110.1:3530-15660 GCA_000787095.1 Periophthalmodon schlosseri
CACATACACACACGCACACATGCACACACACACACACACACACAAACACACACACACACACACACAAACACACACATACACGCACACACACACGCACACACACACACGCATGCATATGTATTTCCACCAGTGTTGCTGCAGAGGAAGGTGAAGGCAAAAATCGTTATCGTTGGGGGGTATGTGGTAGCTTGAGGTTTTATGTGAACCACAATGTAATGGGTTTTCCCCAACCTTTTAGTGACAGCACACCATTACTGCCTTTGCGTGTTTTAAAAGCCATGCATGATGCTATAAGAGAATTATATAATCAAGCATTATATCACATAATTCATTGATTTGAGTTCTATTGTGTGGAGATGTTTTTATAACCATATTTTCAATACTTGCCTACATTATGGTAAGTTGCGTCTCACAGTTTAGTTGCATTGTACCCACTCACCACTATGGTGGGTTGTATGAATATTCCTCTGTGTTGAGCCCTGGAAGGATTGAGGTGTTCTCATAGACTGGTGGACTCAGTGTGAAACCGTGTGGACGTTTTAAGTGTTGACCACAGAGAACATAGTCACTGCTACAAACCCACCGGAGTGACATCAACAGTAACACTATATTATATGTTTAACATCTTCTAATTTTTCAGGACTTTTCACCATTCCAAACATATGATATTTAGTTTTAAATTGTCAATTGCTATGGTAACAGTCCTAACTTGGGTATAAAATTGAATTTATAATTTTTCACTTACCAAATACAAATACAGTGTTGTGAATTGTATCTTGCGGTTTATGAGAGGTCTGTGGTGTACTTACGCTCATGTATGTTTCTAAGAATCAAGTACACACTGAACAGAGGCCTCTGCTTAAAATGAACCACCACATAATTTCTCTGTACCAAAAGCACCCAGGAAGTAGCTAGAACATTGGCTCGATCAGTGCCCAGGCAACGCTTACGGTAACTTGAAACTGTATTCAGATAAAATCACAAAATCTTCATGTAGCTGGCTGCTGCCCTTAAGCGTGGTGTAACGATAGAGCATACATTCTACATAAACCTTTTACTGACAATGCATATGTGTGTGACTGTATTGTTTAACTAACTTTATCATTCAGGTCCCCATTATTATTCTTAAAGATGCAGTATGTAACTTTTCTTCCACTTGCTTGTCTCCAAGGAAATATTATTGCTTTGTCTGGAATGTTCCACAGTATGGTATTAAAGGTGACACCTCAAGGCCAAGTTACAGGTGAGGTCAGTGGAGAGGTAAGCCCATGCACAGTAAAAATGCAAGTACTTTTTCAGAAATAAAAACACCTGTACTTGTATAAAAGCTAGATGGCTAAGTTTAATACAATACTGGGGAACATTCTAAGCAAGCCCCCACTATAGAAGTTACATTGTGCACCCTTAAGGCAATAACAACTTGATTGTTCTGTAGGGTAAAGAGACAAACTCCTCTTTGCATACGCTTATACATCATTCAATATGGCTGCAGGTATTTTTCACAATAGGATTTACTTGGTGGTACAGCATTAGAATAGCAGTCTCAAACAGACAAGGTCCTGACAAGGTGTATAACAAAACTTTAGTGGTTCAGCTCAAGAAAGAGAGACAACCTACTCTCAATGATATCTGACCTTGGAGGCAATGAAAAATAGACTAGTGTAAAAGACATCCGAATCCAATGCATCCTATTACCATTATTAAAATATACTTGGGGTTATGTTTTATAATATAATAATGGTAGGGGGCGACACATATACACCGCACAAGAAGCAGACAGTTACAGTTATTTATTAAATGTCTCTTGTCAAACAAACAACAACAAACAACAAACAACAAAGACATTCAAATATATTAATATATTGCAAATAAAACAAATAACAAACTTAACACTGCAAAACAGGAGCTTTTACACATTCACATTCTTTTCTTATTCCTCCTCTTTCCTTTCTTTGCTCTTCTTCTTGAGTTTTTTTTCCTTTCACTGTCGTCCACCATCCTCACTATCACCTTGTGGACCCGAGTCTGAAGTTGGGTTGAATTACTGTTGCTGGGTTGAGCCGTTGTTTGGCCAATAGACATTTCTTTAACTGTAGTTGGAACTGTAACTCCTCTCTGTTGTTGAGCAAGTCTGAGCTGGTCCACTTTCTGCATGGCCTTTTGCGCATATGGTTCCTCAGGGTTCCAGCAGACCCATTTGTTCTGCTTGGTCAAAAACCTAAATAAAACACATTATTAGTTGATTATAATTGTTTAGTTGGTATAACAAATGTGTAAAATGATATTTTGCACAGATACTTACGCCACAGACATGATGGGACAGAAACCTTGAAGCTGGACTTTGTAGCCTACAATGTTGCCAAGGCGGACTTTGGTGTTGTTATTGCTGATACAGCACTTAGATGCATGACCACTGGCTAAAACAAAACAGTAAATAATTACCATTCATTTTTTATTAAAAAAACAAGAAAATAAATATGTTTGGTAAACTTACTTATATGAAGTGAAGCAATCCATGTGGTGAGGCAGAACAGAGCAGCAGGTGCCAGGCTGTATCCCATATTCACAATGCGATGTATCTGTGATCTGTGTGTGAGCAGAGTAGACTAGTGCATTCAGGGGGCTTGATGCCTCTCTTATATAGATCTTATAAAAGTGTGATCTTCCACTGTACATCCCCACCCCCTGTTAGGTCACAATGGAGACAGCTACCACATGAGAGGAAACAGTGAAGTCACTAGAAAAACCACACTCAGCCCACTGCTACTGCTGCGCCCCCTGCACACAGAGCACCACGTGCTCGGCCACTCTCACTGACAGAGCCGCAAAAAGGAGAGGACCTGAAAGTAGACTGAGATCACCATATACAGCCCACGGAAAGTGTACTTTACTTTTTAAGGCATAAGGTGACTGGGCTTCAGTGACGTCAGCAATAAGGTAGTTATTTTTAACTATAGTTGTCCCCTCAAACTAACTTGGAAACAGTCATAAAAATCAAAAAAATAAATAACTAAATAAATAGATAGATAAATAAATAGATAGATAAATAAATAAATAAATATATGAATTATGAAATAAATTGTTATTTGTATGTATGTTATTTTAATAGTTTGAATTAATTTATCATCTTATTATCAATCCAGACCAGAAAGGCTAGAATATTTTTTTTTTAAGTTAAGCATTCAACCCATTCTCTTTTGTCACTGAATTGGATAGCATGGCTCTTTTAGTGGCAGGATGTTTGTCAGGAGCACATATGGAATCTTCCTCTTGGGTCCTTGGGTCCTTTAGATCTCAATACTGATACTTTGGTGTTTACTTCAGCAGCATACTCTCAACATTTAGACACTGACTTAAAATCTAATTACCAATAATTTTGTGATCGCTACAGAACATATCCACTCCCCGAATCCTCAGGTCCCCTTGCCTGTGTTAACCTGCTTGTTGGAGGGCTTCCTAATGTTATGCTCTCTTATTCTTTCGTTGTGGGTAGCAGCTGCAGATATGAGGCCAACAACATATATACCTGAGTCTCCTGATGAAGCAAAGAAGCAGAATATAGCGTAGCAGGAAATTACAATCAATACCAACTCTCATCTTATATTGAACGTCAATAAGGAGGATCATGCTAGGGCTACACTGTACATGGACACCAAAGCAAGCAAGAAATCAAATGTGTTAAACATAAAACACACTTATAGACTTAAGGTCACATGTGGAATTGCAGTTCTTGGCATCTATGAGAACAATTTGTTGGGATCATTTCTAGCAGCATTTTAATCTGTGGGATTGTGCATTTCACTTTATCTTTCCTATATTGTCCTGAAAAATCCAACCAGCTTTTGCCAGGTTGAAGAACAATGGTTACATTTGCTTTACCAGAAGTCCTGAATATGACTGGGGAAAGAACTATAAGCTATAGGTCACTATTGTCCATGTTTTGATTTAACTGTGGAGGTGGACACAGACCGATCAATACAACAACCTTTCGCACGGCCATGGTATGACTTTCTTTCACCTTTACAGAACCAGTACCAGCAGCTATCACTGTTGATATCTGGATAAAAAAAACCAAAAAACTTTTAACTAAACAACCCACAATTGTTATTGTTGTTTTATATCTATTATGACTTTTAAACCAAATGGCAAAAGGCCTTCTCAGCACGTTCATCTGGTCACTTTAGTTGATCAGCAGAGATCTTCAGAGCAAAATGCCATTTACATTCAAATTAATATTTCACTTAAGGATAGGTCATGGATTCATTTCCTGAAGTGACAGTTGGAATGAAACTGACCCTCTGGCTTGTATCTCTCACACAAAGCTTCAATTGTGGATCAAGCGTCCATTTAGAAATGTGTCAATAATCGACTTCAACGCAGGCCTGCATTACCATAGAGATTACCATTAGCACATTAGCATAGACATTGCTCTTGTGGCTCTGGGGCGTCTGTGCGTACAGAGGGAATGACCCGGCCGCGTGCGCACCTCGAGCACACTCCGCGGGCGAGGGGCGTGTCAAGGCGAATCAATACGCACTTTAATTAAAGGAGCTCCTCTTCACGGTCCAGAGGAGCGCGCGCCGGGCGCAGCTGATCCAGCGATCACCGCAGATGGAGTGGCCTTCCCCGCCCCACTAACCTGTCACTTTAACCAAAGCCATTATAGACAGCAAACTGTCCACGGCCTCAAACGGTTGAAATTGCCATCTTATCAGAACCCCATTAGTTTGTACTGTTATTCCTCAAAAAAAAAAAGAAAAAAAGAAAACTGTAAAAAATGTATCAAGGCACATAACGTTAGAACCACCCTACTGTAGGTTTAATAGCTAGTTTTGTGATGTTAAGTTAGTTTGGAAATTCAAACAAATTGTGCCGTTGCGTATTAGAACCGATTTGGCCCTTTCTTTACAGGTAGGATATGTAGCCTGCACTCTTAGGTTAAAAAAAAGGAAGTACAATCACATGTGAGCCAGCCCAGTGTCTTACCTGCAGACTGAGGACACACAAGTTTTTGTTATACACTGTGAGCACAATTATTAGGCAAGTGATTATTTTGACCATATCATCATTTTATCCATAATTTCCAACTCCCAAGCTGTATAAACTTGAATGCTTATTGGATTTAATGCATATCAGGTGATGTATGTGTGTAACGAGGGAGGGTGTGGCCTAAGACACAAGTTGAAACGTCAAGAATGGGCCAAGAAATATCTGAAGACAGACTTTTCAAAGGTTTTGTGGTCTGATGAGATGAGAGTGACTCTTGACGGACCAGATGGATGGGCTCGTGGTTGGATCAGTAACGGACACAGAGCTCCACTTCGACTCAGACGCCAGCAAAGTGGAGGTGGGGTACTGGTATGGGCAGGTATTATTAAAGATGAGCTAGTTTTACCTTTTCGAGTTGAAAATGGACTCAAAATCAACTCTCAGACCACTGCCAATTTTTAGAAGACACTTTCTTCAAGCAGTGGTACAGGAAAAAGTCTACATCAAGACTTTTTTGATTTTTATGCAAGACAACGCTCCATCACATGCATCAAAGTACTCCACCGTGTGGCTGTTCAGTAAAGGCCTTAAAGACTGACCTGACTTAAACCCTATTGAGAACTTTTGGGCCCTTCTTAAGCAGAAAATTTACAGTGAAGGTAAACCGTACACCTCTCTGAACTGTGTCTGGGAGGCTGTGGTTGCGGCTGCACAAAAAGTTGATTCTGACCAGATCAAGAAACTGACTGACTCCTTGAATGAAAGGCTTGTGACTGTTATCGAAAAGAAGGGTGGCTATATTGGTCGCTGAGGTTTTTTTTTTTTTTATTTATTTCAAAAATGTTTGTAAATTTTGAGTTTGTTTGTTATTCTCACTTTAACAGGTGAAAATAAACAAGTGAGATGGAGAAAATCTTTGTTTTTCATTTAGTTGCATGATAATTCTGCACACTAATAGTTTTCTAATAATGGTGTACATGTAGACGTTCTCTTAAAGCCAAAACTTCACTTTTACTACTTAAATGTCCAGGTTTGAGGGTTTGTTAACATTTTGGATTGACCAAGAGCACTGTAGTTGTACAATAACAAAATTAATTCTCAAAACTACAACTTGCCTAATTGTGCACACAGTGTATGGACTTGCCATGTCATGCTGCAAAAGCTGCACTATTGATCAGAGTTCTTTTTAGGTTTATTTTGAACTGGTTTATAGGAACTGGCACCTCAAATGAGACTCTTGTGAGGTCTGCTTTATTATATAACTACATTGGGAACCAAATAACAAAAACAACCTGATCATTATATCAATTTTTGCAATAAGAATAAATCAAGATTACAATTATTGTCAGTAAAAGCAATATCTGAACATGTTAACCTCAATTCTTGGGACACAGATTGGTCAAGTATTTGAAATATAAATGAATACTACTATATAATTCCACTAATCCACTGTTCCACTAGATGGCACCCTCTCCTTGCCCTCATGTGAGGACTGTGATGGGCTGAGTCTTACAAATGTAGCCCATTCTGAGAAGTAAAAACACTAGTGAGCTGTAGCTCCCCCGGTCAGAAATGACATAGAAAAGTACAATGCATTATCAGAGGTTTGAATGCATCATTTTGCTCTGAAATATTGTAAGTGTAAATGTAGGCTATTTTTGTACAGTTTGTAACAGTTTTGAGAGAAACCATACCATTATTTAATATTAAAAAAAAGAAGTGAAACAGAAATATTCATTGGTGTTAACTCCCACCAATATCTCAGTTTCATTACTTCTTTATTGTCCTGTATGGTCCCTTTCTCCAGATTTTGGGCCAAAATTCCTTGTCAAGAGTCAGGACATCAATATGCATGATATCTGATGTGATTATTTTACTGCTAAATACTAGCTTACTACTTACTAACTTGCACTATGATCCCTACACAGTCCTGGCATCAAACTCTCTGGAAGCTCTTTTTGTGGGTGACGGTGCTGACCACTCAGTGACTGTGCTGTGCAACGACTGGAGTAGTAATGGTGGTAATAATGGTAAAAGTAATTCACAATGCAAAGTACTTTGTCTAACACACATTATTTTATTTTCAAACCAATGTCAGTTTAGTGAAGCAACAGGCCTCGCCTCACAGTTGTGCTCTTTGATCACACGGTCCGTTGTGCCCATAAATTATCCTTCTATTTAACCTTGCTTTTTCACTGTCATATTTACCCCCTTAGGCCCCTCCCCTCTCTTTGAAACTTTCTCTTCAACTTCTCTCACTTCTCCCCCACACTACTTCCTCCTTGGGTTAATCAGGGTCATATCAAAGTCCCAATCCCTCCCTTGTGTGTGTGTGTGTTTGGTGTGTGTCTGGTGTGTCCCGCTCCTGGTCCATTGTCCCCCTGTTGGAGCGAGATTATTCCGAGTTTCTGACCTCTGGGTGCTGAGAGGGGCCCGGTGTTTGAAAACACAGCCACTTGTCTTTGTCTGGGCGAGCCCAGCGGGTGAGCTCCACCGGGGGCCCCAGTGCTCTCTCTCTCCTCTCAGCTCTTCAAAGTGCGCTGCCAGTTCTGTCTACTCACACTGCTATTATTATTATGAATATGCAGACAGCTGGTTCCCTGGGCCCGCACACACACATACACATGGAGTTTGGGTTAGCTGGAGAAAACATTGATCCTGAGTTGCCTCCCAGTGAGTCAATGCGGCCCCATAAGGCATTGGAGTGTATCAGCTTGATCGGATGTTTCCCGATAAGACTGATTCCTCCCAGGGCGTGCATACGTTTGGGCCTAAGTTTGTTTCCAGAAAGATATTGATTGTTGAGTGACACAGCACTATGGATCCAGGGCAGCTGTTAAGAGTTTCAATTAAGGGCGAAGCTAGCATATCATTAAATCTTCAAAGTGCTCAAACGTGCATAAGTGTTTTTCCTTTGCTCTTTTAAACTAAAGAAAGCAAAGTTGCTGATTTAATTGTGCCTTCTGCTTGCAAGGAAACATGTAGCCCAGTGCTTCAATTCAGCACTAAAACCAATGAGCCTCCCGTTGCAGGGTAAATGCTCTGTCCATAAACCCACAAAACAGCAGAGGCGGTAATCATTAGTTTCTTCTGTACACTGAACAGATACTTCTACTTCTTCCATCTCTTTTGGTTCTCATTTCTTCAGTGCATACCTCTTGATTATATCTTTCAAACAAGTAAACAAGCCAAGCGATTCCTTATGTACTTGTATTGAGTTTCTGCACACCAGGGGAGAGGCTGGTTAACCAGTGGTACGGAAGAGCAGAGTCCACATTGATCAGGACCTGATTGGAAACAGTGGCCTTCACCTAAAGGTCCAGGTCCTTAGCTCAGTGTGACCTCAGTGTCACACAGTCTCTGCCTCCAACAAAGACCCCCATTAGAAAGTCAAATCTGCATTAAATGTTAGAACATAAGTAACGTGTGCAATGGATGCTTTGTAAAATAAGAAAAAAAAAAAACATTATAAAAAAAATCCAAGGAACATTTTGTAATAGTTCATACTTCATGGTGGACTTTCACCATAGAAAGCTGCGGATATTCTTGTGTTTGTTCTTACTATTGAAAAATGGTTATATGACATCATTGAACACTACATACATGACCCTGAGTCAGAGTTGTACAGAGCAGTGGGCGGAGATAGGGGGTAGGTGAAAACAGATATTTTTCGGGCACCCAAGCCTCAAATGCAAGAGAATTACTCAAACATGCATGAACCAATCAAAAACAACTTTAAGTAAGCTAATTATGCTATAACATTGTTAAAAACTCCCAGAAATCTATTTTACACAATAAGTCACCTTTAATGAAATGACACCAGCTGGACTGTATGCCAAAATCTAACCTTACCCTAGTTTTATGGTGTTTTGTTCCATAATGAATCAGTATTTCTATTGGCACCTTTACAGTGAATGAAAGCTGGCCTTATTTGACTGTAGTAAATGCTAAGAAAACATTCAAGGCCACAGTGGCTCTACTCCTGAGAATGGAAGTAGATTCTCCCTGCGCCTGTGCTCCTGCTCATGTTTGTACAGTGGAGTGCTTCCTCATAGCGTCAAGGCTGCGGCTATGGCCAGGTAATCCGATCACAATGCAGACATAGTGATGTGTCCATATCATCAACAGGGAAGGAGGTAAAGGGATTGCAAGAAGAGGTGAGCAGAGCAAAAAAGAAGAAGCAAGGGTACAGCAGATGATGGGATAGTCTTGTCAATCAAATTATAGATCAATCATTTTAAGGTGGACCGCTTTGACCTAAAACCTGGGCTGGATTATATTATTGTTTGGTACATGTCTTGGCGATGCACTCAGCGTCTCTACAGCAGTGTATGGAGATAGATGTGTCTCGCGCTCTCTCGTGCCAGCCCGGTGTTAAGTGCTCGTATTAAGCCGTATCATGTATGTGCTGGGAGCGGCTCTGCGTGTGTCTGTGTGTAAGTAAGTGAAAGGGTCATAAGTGAGTGATGGATGGGCCATAATGCACATTTAGCCTGTCTCTGGAGGACACACACGCTCTAAGATGTCTGGCCTGGTCTAACATGTTCTGCCAGCAGGGTGGAAAGTAACTCATTACAAATAAGCAAGTTACAGTAATTGAGTAGATTTTTGAGGCAATTGTACTTTTAAGATAAGCAAAACCTTTATTTTTCCGACAATGGGGAAATTACAGGGTTGCAATACAAAGTTCAAAGAATATGAAACATGCATTCAGAATCAAGTCAAATAACTATTAAAAGACTTAGCAATAGAAATAAGATCTAACACAACACTTTGACAGTAGAGTGAAGGTATAAGGCTACACAACTGTGCATAATAAATGGTCACATTTTTATATAGCACTTTTCCACCTTCAAGGCACTCAAAGCACTTTATATCAAGGAACCACTCACCCATTCACACACCACTGTACACAAGGACACAATAACAATATTCATTTGTGGGAGCTGGAATCGCATTTGTTTATGACAAGAGCGGGATTTGAACCACCAACCTTCAGACAAGTGGACAAACACTCTACTACTGTGGCAATGACTATGGTTATGTACTGTGCATATGGACAGATTAAAGAGCAGGTTAAGAGTCTGACAGCAGCAGGAAGAAAAGACCTCTCCTTAAATGTTTGGAGTTAGTGAGTACAGCCCCAAAGTCCAATCTTCCCAATGTGCAGCTGTATCACTGCTGTCTCTGCTGTTTTCTGTTCCAACAAACACATCACCTCATCACCTGCTCTGTTTGGCCAGAGCTCTGAAAACACGTGAAGGCATTATAAAACAACTTTTGTATAAAATAGCCTACTGATCTATATAAAAACAAACTTTTCAAGCCTACTTTTTACTTTACTTTTACTTTTACTCAAGTACAATTTTGACAGCAGTACATTACTTGAGCACAAACCTGTCAGTCATATGCATTCAAATGAGCTCCCAGGCACTCATCAAGTTCATGCACACACACTGTTAGCTGTTTTACATAGTTAGGCGTCATAGTTACTCTTGTAGATATAGGATTTCTTGTGCAGCGTCTCTCTTGCACTCTCTACCTCACGCCTAAGCTGTCTGTCTCTGGGTAATGGAGCTAATTTGTTTAGCGCACGAAGAGTGTCTGTCCATTAGTGCAGGCCTGTCTGTGCCAGGAAACATGGTGACAGATCACACAACATGTAACTGCTGCTGCACTCTGACTTTCAACAGGAGACCAATCCTAAAGAAGAATCAGCATTTTAGAAATGGACTGGGTCACCAAATATTGACCTACTGACCTGATCTTTTTTACTTTTACAACATGAAAATTACATTACATAATGAGGCTGACAGGGCATCTGGTGTAAAAATCTATTCCAAATAAAAATGTAAATCCAAAAAAGCTCTGGTAGAACTAAAACTGCATTGAATTACCATTAGATGTGACTATTAGCTATATTACTACAATTATTCCTTAACCACAGAAGGATATTTGTCAACATTGTAGTTGCCTCTTGTATAAGACACTTGGTAAAGAGGAAGTGACTGAGCAGCAGCTCCTCATCATCAGTCAGTCCTTCTCTGTATCCTCCAGCTTACTCTCTCTTTTGTCTTTGCCTCAGTCATGGTCATTAGTGACAAAACCTTCAGCAGAAAATAATGGTCAGAGCCAACATACAGCTTTTGTTTATCATATATTCATTGATCTCATTCACAAACAGGTGCCATGATAAAGAGATGCTCTGTGTTAGGCTAAGTTGTTTTGGCTGGTGTAAGCCACACAATATTCACTTTACCCATGTGCCAGTATAAAGTGTTTATATCACAGGACTATTTTCGCTCCATCTGTCGCTGTCTGTGTCTGTGCGGCTGGCACCAGAATGAATCAGGGTCCCTCCTCTTCTCTCTGTTGTCTGTGGTGGGCAGAGCTGCCATGGCCAGGGTCATCTTCCATTTGAAAGACTGTTTTATCTCTCTCACCTCCCCTCGTCTCGATGTTTCCCTCGCTCGCCCTCTCCCTCTGTGTGCACAGAGGAGCTGTCGGGACAGAGCCCCTTTTTTCCAACTGTCTGCAAATGTGATACCATGCCTGGTGGCCTTCACTGTAAAACTGTTGACATGATAAATGTTTCAATCTACAGTCTGGACAGATATGTTGCTTCAGGAGGGGGTTCAGGGTTTGAAGAACATCACAGCTTCACACTGTGTGCATGATTATTGCACACGTATATAAAACTGTTGTAATGATCTGCAAATAAATCATGATCCTGCTGTATAATTAGAGATGGTAACAATAAAAGTGTGCATGCAATGAAAGTTAAGATAAGAATAGGAATTCAGATATTTGAATAAGCTTAGATCAGGGGTGTCCAAACCAATGGCCACATCTTAATACATGTTTGAAGCGGAGGGCCACAGACCATGGTCTGTTCAGATGGATGCATTTTACATAGTTTTGACAGAGCCACTGTACCTTTAATAAGGCTTGAAACATTCATTTCAGGTCTGTATCACAATAAAATGTGATGTTATTGAGGTTGAAGTGGTAGAATGACTTAACTATGCTGTAAGAAATACTGCCTATGATTAAATGGGCCAGTTTAGCAGAAGGCCAATAAAAACTGGTCTGAGGGTCACATTTGTCCCTAGGCCATAGTTTGGACACCCCTGGTGGCTTA
>JACM01013104.1:0-25829 GCA_000787095.1 Periophthalmodon schlosseri
TACAAATAAACTTGCCTTACCTTGCCTCGCCATGTGGTGGGACATGAATGGACGAACTCACTAAATTTAAGCTCAAAGATAACTGCAAAAACATGTTTTTTTGTTTTGTTTTTTTCAATCCTAACGACAATAGGTTCCAACATATGCGTATGCATATGCCTTGAATCCCAATACACGCAAAAAAAAAAAAAAAGAAAACTCTTGATTTCTTTGCGAGAGAAAAATATATATCTGTAAATCTCACTTTTTATAATTCATGTGGCATCGATGAAAAAGTTCACTAAATAATTGTAGCAAAGTATAAGGGCCTTAACAGCTGTGAGGGACAACTAAAGAGGGACATGTGGTCACCCAGCGCGGATCCTGTTATAAATGTGTTAAAATGATCAATAATATACAGTGATACAGTACCAAACATATCTGCACCTGTTGTTTGAGTGACAGTTCGTTAATTTGAGTGGTTTGTGTGAGGTCACAGCAACAATGTTATTGACTTATTTTCGAGGCGTTGGTCAAAGTGCAGGACTCAAGGCCTGCTTTCTCTGGATCCTATCTTATCTTTTTCTTTGTAACAAAAACAACACATTTCCTGTTGTCAAGCGATACTATCATACAAAATATACAATTGTTTTGGTTTGGACATCATTTTTGATCTTTAATATATTATGGAAATACATGGTAAATGAAAATTCAAATCTGTCAACTGAACACAAAGTCCAGTCCAGCTGACAGATTTTAATTTTTCTTTTACTATGGACGACTGAGGGATTACACAGACATGGAGGAACATGATAAATATGATATAAAAACATGTAGCCTATAAATGTATTAATATTAATTACAAACATAAACGGAACTGCGAAAATAGGATTTGATAAAGTGGAAAGTGTATTCTGTTTTAATGGATCACATGAACAAAGAAAAAATAAACAAAAAAATCTGAATATACCTCTCCATATATTTAAATATGTCTGATAATACACTGTAAAGCATTAGCCTATTGGTTAGCTTTGGTGAAAGTATGCAAATAAAAGGGAGGCTACAATAAGGCAGAAACAAATCATACAGACAAAATGTCACGTGTTGATGAACGTTAAAAGAGATTATGGAAGTTTGGAAGCATTTAACTGATTAAATAAATATATATAATAATAAATAAATCACAAAACACTGAAAACATCCCTATTTCTTCTTTCTTTCTTTTTTTTAACTTTCTACTAATATGCAGTCAAAGTTGGGGAAATTTCTGGCACAACTGACAGAGCTCGAGGCCAGTTTTCCCTTGTTTGACCACGTGACCTCAGCGCCCTTAAATACAGGGTCGTGCAGCAGCCGCACAGTGACACAGTCACAGACCAGTTGTTCGGCTGTTCTGTTGGAGACTCACGGGCCCAGGGCCCACACACCTTTACGGCTTTACAGTCTGTAGCATCTGTGTGCGCGCGGTGGCCCCTCCCAGTCACGCTTAAATGCATGGAGCGCACTTCAGCCCGGTGCAGAATCATGAATGTGGAGCTGTAGGACGCCACTCTGTAGAAAGCGCACGAGCCTGAGTTTCTTTGGATCGTTGAGACTAACCAAGAAGCTTCAGCCATGAAGACTATCCTCGCTGCCTACTCTGGCGTCCTGAAAGGTAGGTACCACCTGACCTGTAGCTCCACCGGAACCGACCGGCTTTTTTAGCGTTTAACGTAAATCATGCTCCACCGTCCCATGTTATTGTAGGTCTTTGACCAACTCCAAGCACAATTTACTTGTCAGAAAATGGATGTCAGATTTATTTAGCTAAAACGTTGCAAACTTAATCAAAACACTAGTTACATGAAATAAATTATGAAATATAAAAAACAGGCATACAACATGCATTTTGTTTAAAAATGTGATGCTTAGGCTATATATAAATTAGAAGGAAAAATTCCTGTAATGGACTTGGTCTTTAATACAAGAATCTACCTATAAGATTATCAGTGATGTACATTATTTGCAGATAGTATAGTAGATAGTATTGACCTCAGTGGCAGCTCTTGAACCTTGTGTTATCTGCAGGTACAGCAGTCAAGTAAATACATGTGGATCAATCGTCTATCTTCTGAATGTTGACTATTTAATCATTTCTGTAATAAAACAACATTTGCTGGCTGCTGCTCCACCCCCTGGACATCCCTTTGGCTACTGTCCACTCAGGTCTCCCAGGTTACTAGTTACCCCTAATGTACTTAGACAACCCTGTGCTCGCTAATAGAGATGTAGCTGGCTCTGTCCATGTGGGTGGGTCTGTCCGTACTACAAGCTTAAGCAGTGATTGTCTTTGGTTCAGAGGCATTACCTGAGCCAAGTTAGTGATGGTTATTTTTGGACTCTAAAGAGAGGATTAGAAAGGACTGTTTTCTTCTCATTATGAACTGAGACATGTTAGTTTGTGTGTCGCTCTGAAGACTTCAACATGGATCAGGACCAAGAGAATACTCAAATATATCAAGTAGATGGATTTATAAACTACTTTTATGCATGGATACTACCTAATTAACAACTTCTTTGCGGTACTGGAACGCCTCTGCGCAGATTAATATTTCAATTTTAGTATTTTAAAGCTGCAGGATTTTTTCTATCACGGTCTAATTGCTGGTTATGTAATTATTTTTCTTAGGCACAGGCTCCAGCATCCTCTCTGCCCTCCAGGACGTGCCCGCAGCACTGTGGCCCTGCCGATCCAAAATGGAGAAACATCTGCAGGTCATCTCTGTGCTGCAGTGGGTCCTCAGCTTCTTGGCTCTAGGTGAGTTTAAACTGCATATGACCTTTAACATGATTATATATACGTTTTTGCTAAAAATGTTGCCTAGTTTTATCATTTTGATGATGTGTAGAACTTTCACTTCCTGGTTGAACGTGGACAGCTGATCTGATACACGTAGAGTTGATTCCATAACCGTTACCTAGCAACCATACTGTAATCAAGGGCCAAAGCTCATCTAATTTACACAATAGTTATAATTTGACAAATAAAAATAGATCTCAACACCTTTTTCTACTTACATAAATGTTTAAACTGTCAGAATATTGTGCTGTCCCTGAATTTTGGACAGAATTTTGTGTATTGATTACATAGATGGAGGGATGCATTTTTAGAATTCAGCACTACTTCCTGTAATTTTCAACTATTTCCTTCCAACTTTTCTTGACAAACAAACTGAAACTTGACTGATGTAACACTATGGTAAATATTCACCACAGGTATTAACCCACCAAGCAAAGCAATAATTACAAAAACATGTAAACCCGTCATGCATTTTAAGTGTCTGGGAGCCCTATGTTTGTTGCTTGGGAAAGCTGGAGCATGACAAGAAACCAGCAGAGTTAGCGATTAGTCTCATTAGCCTCATAAGTAGGTCACATTGCTTGGCGGCATTTCTGTTTAATAATAATGTTGTGTATGGTCTTTGTTTGTTCTTAGGGGCTGCCTGCACCGTTCTGTTGTTTTACATGTTCCTCACTGATTGCTGGTTGATCGCTGCCATCTACACCGCCTGGCTCATCTTCGACTGGAACACACCTAAACAAGGCAATGTATCATGCCAAACCCAAAATTTGTTAACATAATGGCTAATTGTTGGGATGCACAATTATAGAAAAAGAAAGTGATTTTTCTGACGTATTGTAATTGTGGTTAGATTTAACATTGATGTTTAAATGATAAGATTTTGTTCATTGCGCTAAAGACTGGAATATGAGCTTCTAAACCAATACAAAACTCCAGTGAATTTCAGATCATGTTTGTAGAGATCTACAAACTTCAAAAATCCTGTATTTTGTTGTTTACAGCAGACATTCTATTACCTAAACAATTGCATTTGATAACTGCACCTACTCAAATTGCAATTTCCATTTGACTGCAATATGCAGCTGTACTTCATATAGTGTATCTGTGCTAAACGTCTCTTCAGTAAATCATAACTGTTACTGATGTCCATCTAAATTTGAGTGTTATGTTTGTTTTAGGTGGGCGAAGATCGTCTTGGGTGAGAAACTGGACAGTCTGGACCTACTTCAGAGACTACTTCCCAATTAGAGTAAGTTGACAGTAATGACAGTATGTAATGGTAATTTTTAACCTACATAATGTTATTCACTTGATGTATTATATTGGGATGTAATTGTTTAACAGTCAGAGAAAACTGCTGTGTCTTTGTATGTCATCAGTATTGAACCTTTAGGCTCATTGATTAGCAGTGATTGATATGTTATCAAGTAGGTGGTGTATCAGCTGTAGGCTCCATGCTGCTCCTTGTCTTGTGCTGATTATTATAATGAAGACTTGTGGATTTTAGACTTTGTTCCACCTGATAGCTCGCAGCTTGTTTTTTCCCTGTCTCATAGACGAGAGGACTTCGGTTCAGACAATAACAGTCTGCTTATCAGCTTAAATACAGAACCAACCACTTGACTGTACACTAATGGCAAAATGTAGTTTGTTGCAGTGATATGTACCTATATTGATATATTTTATTGTCAGATGGAGCAAAGAGCTAGTTTAAATTTTAACAGTAAAATTTGCACACTGTTTGCAGATAAGACTTTGTTCCCTATCATTGATCTGTTCCATAAGAATCAACATGTTGGTGCTGGCCTATCATTCTTGTTTTTGTCTCCCTTGATACAAATTCCAAAAATCCACAGAAATAGGCAGATAGTGTAAAATGGTACACAAAATGTTTTAATGAGTTACTTTCACTTTAAGCATGTTTTGTAACAAGCTAAAAATGCACCAGTCTGTTTTTGTCAAGATCTTTCCGCATTATGCTTGTTATAAAAAACGCTGTGTGGAGAACCCTAGGAAAAATATTTATGTAATTTCTGAGCGTATTAGCTGTAGCCAAAGAGTTTAATCTTAGTACTTTCGTAAGTGTCAACAATGGCTGTATCTGACTCTGTGAGCATATCTAATCGAATCTAATAACAATAACTTATACTTATAATGTACTTTACAGGCTTCTCAAAGCCTCTCAAAGCCTTACCCTGCAGTCATTATTCATTCACTCCACACACAGTGGTAGTAAGCTGTTATTGTAGCCATAACTGCCCTGGGGCAGACTGACAGAAGCAAGGCTGCCAATCACCCACTCACACAGCACATTCATACTAGGCAATGTAGGTGTGGCAAAGTGCCTTGCCTAAGGACACAATGACAGAACTTGGTCTGTGTGGAAATCGAACCAGACCTTTGGGTTGGTGGATGAGTGCTCTAACCACTGAGACGCTGTTTAATTTACAGTTATGCAACAGTTTTGTTTGAATAGCTACTGAGGAAGCTTTGTCTAGACATTGGCGAGGGTGGTCCGTCTCCAGTCTGTTAAAACTTAATATAATAAAATCAAACAAAATACAAAATGTTTAATTGAAAATGTGTTTATTTGAATAATGGCTATTTTCCTTTTGCTCTTTCTTCTTTGATATACGAATATGGGCAGCAATATTGTATTAACAGCAAGTCCAAGAAAAAATCTCCAAATAATTGCATAATTGAAATAAATTGTGTGGTATTGGATTGAAACAGATAGAGATAATGTGTTCAAAGTTCTCCATTTGAGCCACAGGTTCACAGTCTACTGTATACTGAGTGATATTGAGTCATAATTATATGACTGTTCTTGAATGTGTTCATGTCACGGTGAATTGATAAGAATGTCCCATTTTCTCTATTTCTTGGCTTTTAAACTACAAAGCAAGTTATGTGCAAAATTAAAATAAAATGTAATATTACATTTTAATGTTATCTTTCAGCTTATTAAAACCCACAACTTGTCACCCAGTCGGAACTACATCTTTGGCTACCACCCTCATGGGATCTTTTGTTTTGGAGCATTTTGTAATTTTGGAACAGAAGCAACTGGATTCTCCAAAAAATTCCCTGGCATCAAACCTTCACTGGCGACGTTGGCTGGGAACTTCCGCTTGCCTGTTCTTCGGGACTACCTGATGTCTGGAGGTGAGGGAATCAAATGTCCAATAATAAACATTATTCCGGACCTGTAAAGTACTGTAGGAGACCTTAGTGTTTATTTTTCATGTTTAATTTTAAGTTGTATGTATGAAAAATGGGCAAGTAATTCAGTTCTAATTTCCATGCATACAAAACAATTGGTACCAGCAGGTTCCAAATATAATGGGCTATTAACAAGACATGGTTTGTAGTGAAGGCAATATGATGCTGATGATCAGATCGAGTATCTGTGAATAGATACGGGTAAACACTTCAGCTGTGTTTGAATAGTGTATGCAGGATTAGACATGCAATGAAACCAAATACAACTCCAAACACCATAACAAAGTCTGTTTTAGTATAGGCTCTTTAGGGGCCCAGGCAGGTCCCATTTTGGGTTCTTACCATGGCTGATAACAGGATAACTGTATCACCTGGGAACTCGACCTTTGTCCTGTTGCAGGGGTCAAACTGTGTATGTTTGTATCGACCTGCTGATTTTACAGATTCTCATTTACTGTTCTGTTCTGAGGGCTTGTTTGCTCAGACCGTAGATGTCTATAGATAATGTACAAGCAGAGTACTCAAGTAAAAGTATTGATTAACAGATTTTTATAGATATTATTATTAAACTGTTCTATCTCTCACCCGCCCCATAGGTATCTGCCCAGTGAACAGAAACTCCATAGACTACCTGCTGTCCTGTAATGGAACTGGGAATGCAGTCGTCATTGTAGTTGGAGGGGCTGCGGAGTCTCTGAATTGTGCACCAGGCATGAATTCTGTTACCCTCAAGAATCGCAAAGGGTTTATCAAGCTGGCCCTGCAGAAAGGGTGAGTACATTCAGAACATTCACATTTGATTTAGATATTTGTAAGTTTCACCATCAAACAAGTCTAATCGGAATTAGATTTTATGAGTTCTGATATTAGTTGCTCATTGAGAAGATTATTGTTCACTAAATGGTGGATTTTATATCACTGAATAAAAGTGCCTTAAAAATGGATAAGCGTGACGTACCTTGAGTAGAAAGCCCAAACTTGTGAGCTGGTATTAAGCTACTCTCTCCCCTGTGGAATTTGCACCATAACAAAAAACACAAATGAGCCTATTTTGTCTGGGTATTTTACTAATCCAAATAGGTTTAGATACATGTTATCACCTAAACCATCACCATAAAGAGGATTACCATTAATTAGAACGGATAAAACAGGCAGTTATTTTGATAATGATTCAAAATGAGTAGATGCCATTCACCCAAAAATAAGGCATAACAATGAATTCTTTGAAATCTGGGGTAACTGAAAGGAGAAAGTCTAAGTGGTCACATTTATATAGCGCTTTTCCACCTTCAAGGTACTCAGTGCTTTATATCAAGGAACCACTCACCCATTCACGCACAGCCAGTGTACACCGACACTGGGGGTGAGGTGGGTTAAGTGTCTTGCCCAAGGACACAACAACAGTATTAATTTGTGGGAACTGTAATTGCACCGCCTACCTGTGGGCCAGTGGATCTGACCACTCTACCAATAATGTTGTTTTATGTCGACTCGGGATTCAAACCGCCAACCTTCAGATCAGTGGACGCTCTACCAACTGAGCTACTGTCACCCTGTCTAACTAATTGTTCTTACTTCCTTTCACAAATCCTTTGGCACATTGGTTTAATTTAGTTATTTATTTAAAAAAATGTGTACTGCATCTATAATTTGCTGTTCATTTTGAGCATGATCTGAAACCTAATCCAGGTTTTAATCACGTACTTGTAATTCATTCCTCAGGTCTGACCTTGTTCCAGTTTATTCCTTTGGGGAAAATGATGCCTACAAACAGGTGATATTTGAAGAGGGGACATGGTGGAGATCGCTACAGAAGAGGTTGCAGAAACTGATAGGTTTTGCTCCCTGTGTTTTTCATGGATGTGGCCTCATATTTGGAGACTCTTGGGGAATTGTGCCTTATTGCAAGCCAATCACAACTATAGGTAAGAACATTTTGATATTACTGTACTTTTTAATGATTGAAAACTTCTCACAATTGTTAGTTTTATATTCTAATATCTGCTTGTTACAGTTGGGGAGCCAATCACCGTGCCTAAAATTGAAGATCCAACTGAGGATATGGTAGATTTGTACCATTCAATGTACATCAAGTCCCTCCAGTGCCTTTTTGACAAGTACAAGACTCGCTTTGGCCTTAAAGAAAGTGATGTTTTGTATATCCAATAAGAAAGGACTGACCCAGTGGGGAAAATAACTGAGCCACTGTCTATATACGATTTTCCCCCTAATCAAGGTACACAGTTTGGATTGTCTGTAGACTGCACATACTAAAATACTTTGAACTTTGCTCTTATAGTACACAGTATAACCATCGTTCCTGTTGGGAGATAACAAAGTGGGAATTCTAATCCTGGGGTTGCTTAAATGTATTTAGACCCATCTATTTTCATTTAATATTTGAAGCATTTCCACCCATATGAAGTATATTAAGCTTATTAAAAGTGCAGTTTGGATGTAATTTGCTGGGGGGGGCTCAAATGTTATAGAGATTTCTAAGTGCCATTTTTCTTATGCATCTACCATAAGCTCTTATAGTAGGAAATGCTAAAAAGCACAAACAATGCAATGGAAAATATAATTGAAAAATCAAATTAACAAGTAAATGTTAATTTTGAATATGCCTGTGAATAAGTATTGCCATGAAGTATTAATTGTATTTTTTAAAATGGAAAGAGGCCAGTGTGCTTGTTCCATTAATGTAATGCACTTTTGTACTACTGATGACTTTCACCAAAGGATTTTCTGTTTAACCAATTTGTTTAACTGGAACTGTGTCTAGGTTGGCCTTGTGGTTATGTCTCAAGATTGGCTGGTTTTGTGCAGATTATGCTGTGAGAGTTATTATGTAAGCTTTGTATCCTCATTTAAAAGAAAGTATTTAAAGATTAGGTATGGAAGAAACTGGAAGGAGCTGTGTTTTGTGACAGTTTATTCTTGTATGAAATTACCCTGTGAAAAAATATGAACTAACTTCACCTAATTTCACACATTAAAACAATAAAAGAGTGTATTGTTGTCATGTCCAGAAAATCCGGTGCAATGTTGTGCGTGTAATAAACCAAAAATGGGTTGCCATATTTGTTCATCAGTATTTAAATTAAACTTTTGTACATTTTCAGAAATCTGTGTCCTATGGCTGTGCTTTGGTGTTATATTCTTACAAAGAATATAGTAAAAACATTTTAGTTATGTTCTTAATAAAGTCTAAACCACCAAACAGAAAACCAGAACCTTATAATGAAAAAAGACCCTCACATTTACTTCAGTGAGAAATAAAGTCTTATTCTTGCCAATTCTACCCCCTTGTGGTCATTTAATGTGTTGTAAGCATTTTTTATTAAGAGAACCTGATAAGAAAAGCTCAAATTATTGTAAAATTAAATGTATGAAACAATGATTGGTTCTTTTAGTAGTTTATTATTATCTAGTAATGTGTGTATAACTGTTTACATTTTTCCCTGTAGGCCTTTTTCTGTTAACCAGTTAAAGCTGCACTATGCAACATTCCTGTTGGACCGTCTGCCACCTGCTGGTCTAAATAGTGTCAGACAGTATGGCATTAAACTTATCTATCTCCATGGAGACAAGCAGTTGACACCATCAAGTCAAGTAACAGGTCAAATATGTGGAGATGTGACACAGCTTCCAGTTAGTATTTTTACGTAATTAAAAACAGCAATTTAATAAAGGCAGGATAAATATATTTAATGTTGCACTGTGGATCCTTCCGGGCAAAGCAATATTATCTCAATGGAGACAAGCAGGTAGCGGACCCCCAGCAGAAAAGTTACATAATGCAGCTTTAAACAAAAAAGCTCCGGATACACTCTGGACATGGCTATCACCTGCATGTCACGTTGTTGAACTATCCAACTTCCTTGTATTCTGCAGATTTGACAGATTTGAAGAACACCGCCCCATTCAAAAAGATAAACAGATATTCTAACCAATGAAAACACGGCAAATTACAAATAGGCGGGTCCACTAAGTGACGAGCATTGCATTGAGCCAATCACAGATGAGGTTGAAGCTAGACAGTTCCGGGAGACGGATTTCCGAGTGAACTGTAGCAAAGAGCTGTACTTTGTTTACGTCCCTCTGGTTAGCTGACAGCTGTTGTGCCTCTCAGGCTATTGTGAAGCTTGACTGTATTTCACACCATAGGCTTCGGTGACTTTACGCGCAGTACCAAGGTGCTAGCATGGCACGTTTAGTTGAATGAGGGGGCGCCGCTACATGCCGACAGGAGGATGAACTCTATCAGTGGCCGGGTCCTCTCCATCCCCGCCGCCTCTGTCACCAACTCTGGAGCATCCTCTTCTCGAGCCTTACATGTGGAACTCACATCTCAGCAGGTACACACGTTCATCCATGTCTGCGTCTACGTGTTGCTCTTTGAAATGCATCTTGAGAACTTTTTACACATTGCAAACTTGCTGCTTGGAGCAAACACGGCCCTGTCAAACAAGCTAGTAGATTAGCATAGCCAATGCTAAGTGACAGTGAGCTCCCTCTTATAAAACAAGTCTGATAAGTCAGTTTGCCATATATTTGCTACTTCCACGTTACATAACAGCATTTTAGGTTTCTTTAGCACATGTCTTTAAAGTGTATTAGATTAAGCTAACCCTAGCTAGTATGTTTTGCTAATAGCTAACTCCACTGCACAGGTGACGGCAGGAGTTGTATTCACGCTTGGATCATGTAGACAGTTTTCTACACGACCTCTACTGACTGATGTAAAAACGGCCCCATTCATTAACTCACCACTGCGTAAATCACTGTATGACACAAAAGCAGCCTCCTCAGCTCCCTCACACAGGCCTGGAGCACACACCTGTCGCAGTTACACCAATTAACCTAGCATTAAAGGTGCACTATGCAACTGGTGTGAGGAATGTTCCACAATATGGCATTAAACTTAGCTATTGTGCATTTATTCAACTACTGCTTTTTTTTGCCAAAGTAAATCCCTAAAAAGCATGCATTCTTACTGTGAGCAGGGTCACCTCTGCACAGATCTGACTTGTGGCCACCTGTCTCCATAGAAATAAAAAAGTTTAATGTAATGCTTCCAGGCAAAGTCATGGAGACGCGTAGGTAGTGGACCTTCTACAAAATCACACGATGCAAGTTTACTGATATAAAAATGAAACTGCAATCACAGCTGAACCTGGGTTGCCAGTATGCTAACCTGCATACAAAGGACACATACAATTTTTTCTTACACTGAGGAACTGCCCTGTGAACTTGTTGCAACTGTCAGCCAAAGTGTGACGCTCTTGAGAGGCTCATACTTTTTTCTTACTGGATAATTGTCTTGAGACCCAAAACACCAACTCATAACATAAGCAACTTGGCCATTATGTCCAATACTCAAAACAGTTAATATTAGGTCAACTGAATCATGTCCAATGTTTCTGTAGTTAAGTTATATTAAACATAATGCTGACTTTATTCTTAGCAGTAAAGTAATATTTGATTTCAACATGTTTACCTCATACCTGGGGACACAGATAGGCCACATTAATACAATTTTAATTACAGAAATTCTACATGCATACATAGTCTTTCCATTTGTTTTGTGAATTATAGTTTTGAACAATCTGAAGTTCATCAAAATAATTAATGATTAACCAATTGTGTCCTTTGTGCTAGAACAATACAGGTCTGTGTAACTCATGTTTTATTGTCTATTTAGCTGAAGTCAGAGTTGCACTAAAATTATTGCGATGAAATAATTTAGGAGCTGTCTGCTTTGTTCAATTACACATTTTCATCCCATTGAGAATGTGGTCTCAATCATATTGTTTCACAAACAGTAATTCGAAGAAAAGTTTCAAAACATTCCATAAATTAAAACCACATTTATACTTCACATTTTATAAACAGTTTCCAAAGACAATAAAAATGTAACAATAAAAAAACGAGTAAATGCTCAGTGTAATCTTACTAAAACAATAAAAAGCACATGAAACAAAACCATAATAAAGTAGTAGTCTATTCTGAAAGTTACATTGATTTTAGTCCCTTCTCTCTCTCTTTACATTCATCACATACCAGCCACAGTGAGTAAACTTGTGACCTGCTAATCAGTTTGTTACACTTTCGAGCCACAGCCAAGAGCACACATCGAAGGTTCTATGATGGAGAGAGTAACTGATCTTTGCTGCTTGAATATTTATTTATTTGCATCCAGCCCATGTTTTATTGGAGAGTAAAAAGCCCCATTTGGAACAATCCATGTTTTTGTTTTACTGTTCTTAAGATTATAGGGAATCCCATGACTCAGATTTAGTCACAGTATGGCTGAAGACTGTGCAGAGGACTGTGCAGAGGGCAGGCGCTGCTTCAGTTAAAGAGAGCGGTTGTGCCAATAACGCTAAAGGGCGTAACAGATCATGGGCCTGGCTCTGCAGAATAGCTCCATCAGTGTAACCAGTGGTTTCAATTAGTGTTACCACGGTACTAAAATTTCAAACTTGATTTTGATACTGAGGAATAGACTTGATACTCAATTCCAATTCTGATACCAGCCAAAACACCCTATAGCCCAATAGAATGTGATTTTCAACATTAAATAATAGCACTTTTGTATACCTCTGTCGTCCAGGTAGGTTCTATAGTGGTCTATACTAGTCTGTGTGGTCTTGTTCTGATACAGCTCAAGGTCATTCTAAAGCTATTCACAAAAGGTTCATTTCTGTCCTACAAATCTGACTTTTTTTAGTATCTAGTTTTGATACTAGTTTTATTATGTAACTTTCGATACTTTTGACAACCCTGTTTCAATAGATGTCTGTAATTAATAACTGTAACTAATAAATATACAGTTACTTCAAATTAATATTTCTCAACTGAAGTAGAAGTAAAAGCGGTAACTCAAACAAATTAAAAATATTTGGTTATTTATATCTGAATGTGTTGTTAAAATGCAGGAGACACAAATTACTGTCATCATAAAACCTTTTTTCTTACTTGTCTGACATCCTCACAGTGGAAACCATATTACTCAAAGTAATTTTACTCAGGATCTCGCCAGATAAAATTGCCACAAGATTGTGTACACATGAGAAAAGTGATCTTGAAGTTAAAATGATCTAAATCTGTTTCGTGGAAATTGTGTCTCATTCCACATCAAATGAAGAACAAGTTTGAAGTGACTGAGTGCTGCTAGCCACATCCACAATGCAATATGGACTGTTGTGATGTCACATATTCCTGCTCCGTGTGGTCAGTGTGGTTGAGCTGAAGTTATGACTTTTTATGGCCTATAAATGATACAATATGCCTTTGCTTTATTGTCTGTTCTCCGGTGATCACGAGTCACTTGTTTAACCATGTTTAATGTTAAATATAATTGTGTGTTTTGTATTTTGTGTATACCTTCTGCTAATAATAGATCATCAATGAGCTCATGACCGATCACTCCTCTCAAATTAATGAATTGCTGATTTATCTCCAGCCTGAACACAACATGCCACTGTTATCTGAGCTGCTGACAGGGTTCAATGCTACTTCCTGCATTCAAATTGTGTGCATTCTCTGAACTGACACGAAATTGAGAAATAAAGACGCCTTCCTTCTGCTTTTTTTAACGTTTTGAGAGGTCTGTCATGAAGTCAACAATAAGCACCGAGGATGTGTAGAAGCAGTGAGGAGAAGGAGCTATTGCTACTTTTGATGGATCTGAATCCTCTGACTAAGAGCTGAACAATTTTGAATTTGTGATTAGAATTGCGATTTATGTTTTAATAGGATTCTGTTCAGAGTTCACATTTTAAACACATCCAGAAGAACTGACAAAAAGACTGAAATATGAACTACAAACAATACAATACTAATATAATACTAAATCACATTTCAGAACGTGTTTGTACACATTAAACAGCAGCTGCTCCTCTACGTGGAGACGAGCCAGCTGAGGGGGCTCGGGCATCTGTTCAGGATTCCACCTGGACGCCTTCCTGGGGAGGTGTTCATGTCCCACCGGGAGGAGGCCCTGGGGGAGACCCAGGACACGCTGAAAGGACTGTGTCTCTCGACTGGCCTGGGAACACCTTGGGGTCCCACCGGTGGAGGAAGTGGCTGGGCTGAGGGAAGTCTGGGAGTCGCTGCTTAGACTGCTGCGCCCACGACCCGGCCCCGGATAAGAGGAAGAAAATGGATGGATGGGTGGATTGATTAGCAGTTTTATGCAGAATAAAAATAAACTGCAGCCTTTACAATTTGCTAATTGCGCCAAATTGTGATCTTGATTGCGATCAGTCTTGCAGTACACTTTTCTGTATCACAGTGAAACTCTCACCAACACTCGTGTGCCTGTTTTTGTAGAGACGACTTCGGCATCTGCGGAGCATCGCGGCTCGAAACATTGTCCACAGGAATGGTTCTCCGCTGCTGGACACGTACTTCACCCTTCACCTCTGTGCTGAAGAGCGCATATCCAGAGGTGTGAAAATCATCAAAAGGCTTAAGGCACCTTATGCTTTCCAAATCTCATTACCTACTTTTTTCTTTTTCAGATTTTTATAAGAGTGAGGTCATTCGGGACTCACTGGCAAGTATTCTTTTCAATGAACCTTTTGCTATACATGATAAAGCTTATCATTTTATTCATCCATTTCATGTTAATCCTACTCTCATAAAGGCAATACATTTGTACCATCTTATATTCAGTTATTGTTTGGTATTCATATTGCAGTAGTAATAGTTGCAGTAGTAGTAGTTACAGTAGTAGTAGTTGCAATAGTAGTTACAGCAGAGTCGGTGCCGTTAACAGATTTCCTCATAGAGTAAAATATAATGTACATGGAGCAATCCAGTGGACAGCTCTGCTCTGAGAGTTCTGCTGACCTGCATTATAATTTCCTGTTCTTTTCCTGTTAAAGGAGTTCTTATAGTTCCTGTCTTCTTGCAGTATCTTTCCTAGTTTGGTTTTCCTTATTTTGAACTTTCTAAACCATGTTGAAAGTGCATGCATTGTTCCCATATATAATGTCTACAGGTGTCCCTTAGTTTAGTATAAAATTGCCACCTCCATGTTTGGTATGATCTAATTCTGTGTGTTCACTTGTTTATCAGAACCCCACTTGGAGAAGTTTAGACTTTGGCATGTTACCGGACCTATTGGACACCTCAGTGTCTTGTTTTGTGGTTAGAATTTGGGGAGGCCAAGCGGAGCACTACCAGCTGCTTATTGAATGGAAAGTGAACTTGGATGGTCTTAGATATACAGGACAGCAGGTATAACAAATAACTCTGAATTTTATGTACAATGAATCTGTTTATACTAATGTTGTTTTTTGTGATGCGATTTTTCAATGAGCACTTTTTGTCTTCACAGATTCGGTCTCGTTATCCAAATGAAATAATATTTGGACTGAATGATGGCTACTATGCAGCTGACTTTGAATATAAGGTACAGACTTATTCTGTATATTTGTAAGCTTTGAGCATTACATCAAACAAACGGCTCTGTGGCATTCCCAGGACTCTTCAGAAAGGAAAAAGAAGAACAGCCTGCTTCAGGTGGAGCAGACATCCGTCAGAAACTCCTACAGTGTCTTCTCTTTGCTCAGGTATTTGTCTGTTCCATGTTGTCCTGGGCAACCTAACAACTCTACAAATGTGCTGTTGTGCCTAGAGTTTGATTAAGGCCAGCTATCACTCATTCAGTGAAAATAAACCTACAACTTCCAATGAAAATGATGAAACATTCTGTTGCAGTGTTTTGGTTCTCCAGTAGATGGTGTTGCAATAATTGCAAATGGCAATAATAACCTTCTTATGGTGAATAAATATGTACCAACCACAAAAAAACCAAATAACTTGCAAGTCAATACAAACTGCTTTGAAAATATAAAATCTCTTGAAATCATTATAAGAATAAGAAAAAAAGATAATTGGGTTTTCTGTGTGGGTCTAACAAAACTGCACTAATGGATCATTTTTGAGTCCTCATCTTGAATATGTAGGTGAGAATTCTTGGTATGATAAAATGCTTAACGTGGACAAAACCCAGTTGGAAACTGCTGTTTGTTAAAATGAAATGCGTCTGTCAGTTATTTGTAATATACCTCCTGTCCACATGAAGGAGACAGAGCTTCACAAAACTTCACAAAAGGGAATTCCTTGAGTTGGGAAAAAAAACTTCTACAGGGTTGGAATATGTTGACAAACAGGCTTGTTCTACTACATAATATTTAAATTTAGAATGTAAATACTACTTTGAAACCAACAGGGCTTTCCTCAAGGAAACCCGCTGTAAAACACAGTCTAATTATGCAGTAAATAAGTGTGTACTTTAAAGGGCCAAAATAGAACCAGAATAGGGCTGTGATCCTGTCATTAAAAGTATTATGAAGGTTTCCACTGCATTTCCTTTAGTTTGACAAAATGACATGCAACATAAACTAAAAATAGTTTTATTTTTATAAGGCTTCAGTTTTAAGTCTTCTAATCACATACAGAACTCTGTCCTCCTGCTCCTTTCATTCTGCTCAAGTAAGTTAATATGTAAGTTGGCACAGAGCTTAGCACTCTTTTTGCAGTACAAAACATTTCATTTAGTTTACAGTTTAAAGCATATGTAGTGGTCAGATAAAGAGACAACCTTCACCTTCAAAATTATTGAATTCTCATTGAGCTAAAACAAAGCCATATCAGTTAATAAACTAAAACAATGTAAAAGTACAATAACCCGATCACGCTTTGCTATGGCTCTGTTTGTATATCCCAGTGTTGCTTTGACACCTCTTCTCACGACTGTCTCAAACTCCTGAACTCCAATATCAAGCGTTGCGTTTTGCCCCAGAGATGAGAGCCATATGCTGGCCTTGTTTTCTGGTTAACAGGGCCTGCATGTACAGCCCGTACAGTATGTGTCAACAGGAGCCGTGTGAGCTCTAGGTGGGATTTCTCCTGCTCTCGGGGGTTTATCAGCGCAGAATACCTTGTGCTCTGGTGTTTTCACCTGTTGGATCACACACTGTTAGATCTATGTCTTCAGGGCCTTGTGCAACAGTGAATTCGTGCCTGAGCTTTCATTCATTCTGAGGATAAGCGGATGTGGATGCCTGTGCATTTCACGCCTCTAGTGTGGATTGGCAGAGAATATGATTGACTTCTGTACAAAGTTTATGAAGAAGTATTTTTGTACTTCCTACCCAAAGTCTGTAAAAGTAAACTGTCATCTGGGTCTCTTTGATTTAGATTATTTTTCAAACCCTGGTTACACCGTGTAATAGTCAGATTGTGCTTCATAGCTCTAATTTTTCCCTGTTAATTAAACACACATTAAACAGCACTCTGTTTAGTACAAGTGCCTGCTGTATTTGCAGCGCTACAATAGCTGTCTTGTGTGTATTTCTTTTTTTCTCTCTCCATCTTTTTTGGGTGAAGCAAAAATAGCTTTTCCACAAACTAAAAGTGAAAAGCATTCATAGTCTAAATATGGATCTTTTATTTTTCAGTTACTTTGCTGTTGGGCGGTGTAATCCAATGGAAAATGTGACACTACACCTAGAGGTTTTTACTGGTTTTCAGGTGACAAAACACTTGTAGATGAAAGTGTTAAAGGTTCTATATTACGCAAAATTTATGCTTGTGAACTTTACGTCACGTTGTACCTTCTCAAAAACATACCTGGAGTTGTGTTTTGTTTCATTCACACATGTTTGAGTAACCTTTTACTATTAGTTTGTCTATATCCCCAAAGCTCAAAATGCTCTGTTCCACCTTGTGATATCATTAACAGCTACCTTTTCACCTTTAGTTCAGTAGAAATGGTCAATTCCAGGGCTGAAATTACCCAAATGATTCTAGTGAAGGTGAAAGTTTAAAAACAGAGTGGAGCACTTCCTGTATTACCACAAGGTGGAACAGAGGTGGAACTTTATTGGTACCAACAGGTAAATTGTGTTTGGCAGTGAGCCAGCTCATTCATTCACATATACACATCTGCATCTGGAAAAGTGACAACAGTGCATAGTGCAGTGCAGACTAAAAGAACTAAAACCCCATTAGAAACAATACATTCAGTATGTAGGGTTTGTGTGTTAAAATGTGTGAATGAAACAACTCCATGTATGTTTGTGATGAGGAAAAAACATAACAGATCAGAAAGTAGAGTAATATGGGGACTTTAAGTGTGTGTGGTGTTCTGGACATAGTGGGTGTTTTTTTCAGAGTGACTGGGTCCTGTGCAGATGTATGGCCTTGGCTCTGTAACAGCATACGTTTGCGTGCTGTCTTGTCTTCTTTGGCCCTCATACCTTTATATTATCTCTGTAACCCAGATGGCACACATGCATGCACCGTGTTATTCCTCAGGGATTGTGGTTGGTGAACCAAAACATTAAATATGTATTTTCTTGACATTTGTAAGCTTTAGTGATCTTTTCTTAGGAGTCCTTTTAATAATCCCCATGTCTTTCCCTTCACCTTGCAGCATTTACTAGGATCAGTACATGTTATTCTTTTTCGATGTTTATCAATGTAAAGACTTGAGTTGTTTGTCTTAGTCACAACTTCCTGAATCAAACAGATCTCAGGCCATGTGACAATGAGGGTCTCTGCAGAAAGAGCCAGTTTCAGACCCGAGTCCGCTTTGGTGAGCAGAGGTTTAGCGGAGAGGGCAGACATGCGTGAAGAGAAGAGGAGATAAATATTTTCACCTGGGGAAAGGCCCTATCAGATTCTGCTTTCACATAGACCTAAACAGTTGAAGCTGTCACAACACATCTACCCTGATGTCAAGGTAGATGTGTTGCAAAGTTCTAAAGTGGCAATGCTTCTTGTGTAGTGTTGTCACGATACTAAAATTTCAAACTCGATTTTGATACTAAGGAATTGACTCAATACTTGATACCGATTACAATTTTTAGTAATAGACTGTAATTTTTTCAGCATCTTTAGCATGAGGCCTTAATTCATCCATCCATTTTCTTCTGTTCCGGGGCCAAGTCTTCAGCTCAAAATCATACTAAAACTATTCAGGAAAGCTCAGATGCTTCAGATATTTTGTTTTTTTTTCAGTATTGATGCCTGCTAAAATGAGTATCTAGTTTCGATATTGGTATAAATATCTGATTTTCCATACTTTTGACCACCCTGCTCCGAAGTAACGCTCCCTTAAATATCTCCCATAGACCTTTAGAAAAATGCAGACAAGCTGAGACTGCTATGCTAACTAAATAGCCACTAAGATTTGTGAAGTTATCCCACTGAGCAAGTAAAAAAGACCCTTTAAAACCAAAGCCGCTGAAGGCTCAATTTATTTAGAACTTAACATAGGTGCATTCCAAAGGTAAAGCCCTTCTCATCACCTCTTTGACCCAGACACCTCCCTCTTCCTTTTGGTTGTCGTAATACACAAAATCAGAATCACTACAACTGTTGGTAAAGGTGAAAGGAGTTGTCCAGAATGGGAAAAATTATATTCAGGACTAGAAGTGGGCATCTGGGTAGTATTACAGTTATTTTGGGCATATGCAACATTAAATATCAAGTATTACATTACCTCAAAGAGAGAAACGTCTAGTGTGATCTCCCAAACAGGGGTATAAAGTGATAATTCTACAGTTTCTGGTTAATTTTATGGTCCGTTCATGTTTTGTGCAATACTTGAACCTTTTAGCACTTTCCTGATGTGTTGTTTAAGTATTGTCTGAACATTGAGATACTGCAAAAAAGATATCTAGGTCTTCATTTTTGTCAAGCTCATCCACCCCTCATCAGGACAACAAAATGAACTGTTAGGTTTGTCTCTTTGCCCTGTGAAGTTGAAGGGCTAATGCAACCAAATGTCTTTTATTTAATATATTTTGGTGGTTGACGTTTTCCTGCTTTTCTTCTTTAGGCTTCACACAGCACAGAGAGCGATTAAGCAAACGCAAGTGACGGTGCAGAAGATCGGGAGGGAGATAGAAGAGAAGTTAAGAACAACAGCATCTTGCACAGAGCGGGTAAGCCATAAAGATAAACATTTTTAAAGATTTAAAAATCCTTTATAAGTTCTGTTTTCAAAAAATCTATTTTACAACAGTGCAATTCTCCATCTATTTCCATATTATTATGATCCCAAGGAGAAATACATTTTAAATAGTGCAGTACCACAGTAGCAGCTGTTTACTTGCGCACCAGGTAAGCTGAATAACTGACTTACTCCAATTTAACTGGATTTATAAAAATGCGATGTTAATGAATTTCGATTGGGGGCTGTTATTCTTATTTACCAAATCACATAAGGATAGTTGATGAACACTTGCCTTTGGAGTACGGTGCATGTATGGAGCAAAACAGTTGAAGCTCGCCAAAATTCAGGAAGTACATTTCCCATTAATTTTCCCCATAGACTTTTCAGATAATTCACATATTATTATTATTATTAAGTTTAAAAGGAATGACGAGGCCAAACGGCTATGTTGTAACTTATGTCCATAACACGGCTGTTTTCAGTTCAGAAAACTTTAAAAACTTTTTTTTTTTTCCCCGAAAAGTTTATGGAAGAAATGAATGATGACCAGCTACTATAGAGCTCCATACAGCACAATCAGAGAAAGATAGGAGAGGCATTCAACTGCACGTCCAAGATCAGACAAGGTCAGGCAAAGTTCTAAAGTCGGTATAGCCCTCCATAATGGCTTTCGACCTGCATGTAGACTGGGACAAGAGTGAATGCTTCTCTGGACAAATCAGAAAAAAGGATAACCTGGCTCATGCCAGATTAATAGATGTGTAGCACTCTGAATTGAGTTCTGCACATTTATCAGTCCAGAATGACTCTCGCTGAAAATGATCAGGAAATACTTGAAATACTGTGCAGGTAAACGTAAAGACTGATCCTGGTTAGACATGGTCTTTATTGTCAACACTCACATGAAATCCTCCCTCTGCTGTAATGAAGCAGGATGTAGTGTCATGGCTCCCTCGACCCTCCCAGGAGTCTTGCTTTTGGTCAAAGAATGTGCTTCTTCGCACAACACGTACACAACATACCATGGCTTTGTGTGTCAATCTTCAGACACATGTTTCTCTCCATTATGTTGTTCAGCCCCTTCAGCTTTTGATCAGCATGTTTTCACTGCACGCCCTGTAACTCTGCTTAAGCCTTGTCCACAATTTGCACAAAAACATTCTTCTGCATAGGCCTGGGCATCTCTATGCTCAAAGACACTTCCCACTTAAACTTCCTATTGGTCAAATCTCTGAGTGAGTGACAGGTGGATTTGACCAATTGCAAGTGTGAATTTTCAGAAGACTATAGTTACCTATTCAAGGCAATATAAATCTACTAAATTCACATTAATCGTGAGCTGTCTTTCAAAAGATCGTGGTATTGCCCACTCCACTTCTGCACAAAGAATTCATTTGAAAAAGCTGCCTCTGTTATTTTCCTTTAAGTAAAACATTCCTAAAATCTTTTTCAAAGCTCCCATCAGCTAATAAATCCCATAATCCCAATCCTCTACCTTTCTGTAAGGCCCAGCAGCTCAGACCCTTGAAGACATGGCAGCATTGTGTTACTATTGTAGGGCTTTTTTCTGCCTCTGGAGGAGCCTGGAGTCTCTGTGTGTTGGTGGATCAAAGGAGGACACTCAGAGGCCAGCAGACCAGGCTCATGGCCCCTTCACCCTCTCACCCACTCCATGGCCTTCATCTGCCCGCCCCCCAGACTGCTGCTTATTTACTCAGCTGACCCACTGCGTTTGATGTCCCCTCACAGTCAGACGGGCCCTCTGTACACTCTCACTCTTCTGACCCACTCGTCAACTGGGCCACAGGCTTCAGTCAGAGTGTAGGAGGCTCCAGGTTCGTGCCAAAGCATAAGGGTGTGATACAGGGAGAGATGAGGCTCTATCAGCCCTTTCCCTCATACAGATTACCCTCACGCTCTCCGCTGCAAAGCCCTGACAAGTCCTCAACAAGAAACACAGCTCTCCTTCTGCTTTCACACTTTCCAGCTCAAACTTAAGAGATTCTTGATGCTTTGGTGAAATGTATTGTTCTTGGTTGAAAATCAGTTTTCTTTCAATCACACTGGAGGAACCAGGAGCAAAGTGCAACTACAGGGCAAAGCCAGGGGACCCTTGAGCCGAGATCTTGGTCAGAAGTAATCAGATGAACTATTATCTTTCTGTACGTGCACTTTATATTGCCTGGAGAAACAATAAGGCAGCCAGCAGAGACCCGCCACACACAGAATATTTCAGAATTTGTTAATCTCTGTGTAAACTTGATTTTGTGTATTTGCATTAATTACCTGCTTGTAGAGTTCAGTTTGTAAATAACTATTTAGAAAACCGTTTGTCAGTTAAATTGGATTAGCTCTACACAGGAGCAGGCAGCCTGCCATTCCCATGACATGGACTCATTACTTTAGCTTATCAGCAGTTCCAGTGATCTTGGGGCTCAGTAGATGTTTTGAATAGCTCATATGTTCTCCATTTTTCTTGTTACATTTATTGACAGTAGATTGAGGATTACAGACAGTGAGTGCTTGCATTATTGATATGTATGAAATCATTGTGATGTGGGATCAGCCTGTAAAGTATCTTATTTTACATGCGGCCCATAGAAATATGTCTGTCTTTATGAAAAGTAATAAACACCACATACATGTTTGTGTGCAGAAAAAGGAGCGAGAATGTATGCAGCTGCGTATCGCTGTACTACGCAGTGAACTGGAGCGGCAGACCAAGGCTCTGAGCCGAGAGACCGACCTGAGACAGAAAGAAAGAGCTCAGCTGCAGAAAAAAGGTAAATGCAGTACAATATTCTAATATTCAAAAGTCTAGCTGGAGTATGTAGTATCCAGTACTACTTCACATTTGGTGCCAAAAAACTAAATAACTTGCTGAAAACAGTTATTTTTTTCATAGACATGTGGTTGTTTTTTTTTTTTTTTTATAATTCCTGTGCTATCAAAATTGAGTATCAAGCCAAACCAAGTGTGAAATTAGTTATCTGTTAACTTTGTCATTACTGCCCACTTGTGGCTTAAATATTTTTTAACAAATTCACAAAAACAAGCATTTGAATTCAACACTGAACAATGCGAGGCTGAATACATTCTGAGCATGTATGTGAACACAAACACGGCAAGACTAAAAACACCAATAATGGGGGTCAGTGCAGAGGTTTCTTTGTGCTCCAACCCTAAAACACGACTGTTAATCCTCCTCCTCTTTACATGTCACCACTCTGTCTGCAGACAAAAGTGCACCATACTCTGTCCATTCAGGGCCTTGTTCCAGACAGGACAGGTGCTTATTAAGAGGGTTCATGGGGGACACGGAGAGAGGAAATAAATTCAAATGCTTTTAGCTAAACAGCACTGTGTTTTTAGCCACTGATTGTATATATTAATTACATTCACTTAATGTATTTAACTGCAGCTTGTTGTGGTCATTCCAAACAGAAAATAAAATAGTATCAAATGGTAGATTCAATATGGCCATCATCTGGACAGTTTTACTTTTGGATTTCCCTGGAGGAAATCAAACCTCTGTGGAGTGATTCTAGACTGAGGCTCACCTGACTATTGGCATTGCTCCTACATTTTAGTGCATATTTCACACATTCTTGTATGTATTGGATGCAGGTTTCTGTCTGCTTGTCACTGACGGTTTAATAGGACGTGTAAGTGCGTTGCTATGCTGCATATCCTCAAAGCATGTCCCATATGCACTGTTAATCTGCGCTCCTCGTCACGCTCTGTGTATGTGTACCTGACCCTATGTGGTCCTCTGTACAGTCTGAGGGCCAATAGTGAAGAAGTCTCCTCAGCTCATGCAGATGTGTGTATGTGTGTGCGTGTGCGTGTGATGAAGCAGGTGAGGTGTGGAGATGTGTCTACATTTTCAGTATTAGTGAATGTCTTTCTGGAAATGTTCATTCCTGACTGGATGTTGTGACTCTGATGTAGACAGAAAAATAATGAAAACAAAAGCTGTTCACTGTTCACATATTTATTACATGAAGGCAGTGGAAGACCTATTTTAAAGGTCCTATACTACACAAAATGGACTCTTGTGAGTTTTAAACCAACTCAGAGTTGTGTTTTGCTTCACACATGTTCAGGTAACCCTTTATTATTGGTCTGTCTACATCTCCAAAGCTCTGTTCCACCTTGTGGTGTCATGTAGCGGTAGTTTTCAAGTTAACACCTACCTTACCATTAGTACAGTAGCGATTGGTAATAACAGGGCTGAAGTTATCCAAGTGATTCTAGTGAAAGTGTATGGAGTTTAAAAAACACAGTGAAGCACTTCCTGTATTACCACATGACATCACAAGGTGGCAAGAAGTGTTTTCTGTTTGAGAGAAGAACTCAGTCTAAATATGCAGGGTTTGTGTGTTAAACATGTGTGAATGAAACAAAACACAACTCCAGGTCTGTTTGTTATAATGTCGTTTACTCATCACAGAGATCAGAAAATAGCTTAGTATAGGCCCTTTAACTGTTCTTTCAACCTGAGGCTGGACATATCTTTCCCTTTAAGACAAAAGAGCTCCAGGATGAATGAGCATGGCTTTTGTGGGGTCACAATTTCCTCTTTTCCTAATTTCCCTCCTTTCACCTCGAGCAGACGCATAAATCAGAGCTGTGAGCGGCGTTTATTGTGTTTAGTAACGGTAGTTATTCTCACGCTCTGTAACGCGGCCAGCTCTCCCCACCAATAAATGTCAGTGGTTAAAAGCCCAAAAGAGACTGAAGCTTTGTCACATCAGAGAACGGGGCTCATGCTGAAGCCATCATCATTAGCACTGCTTTACAATCAGCCGTGCCTCACATCCTTTAACAGCAGATCTGACTGGGGCCAAGGGGGGTAATGGGCAACTTTCTGATCACTGCCTCAGCTCTGAAGCCCAAATGAACCCCTACATTCTCTTTACTTGGGCTGCAACCATAGACTATATAAAGAAGTGGACAAAGGGAGTGTGATGTCACCCATAGCGTTCGGCTCCAGTCAAATGAAGCTCATTGACGCTAGCAGTTATAGTGGCGAATATGAAGCCGTACATTTGGATTTCCGACCACAAGTATCATAGCAACCAAAGAGCCAATAAGGAGTGAGGCTGATGAAGGTAACACCTCTTCCCCCTGCTGGCTTGACAGGGGGTGGGCGCTTAGCAATGGTGTAAATCAAACCTGTTGCTAACGTTAGCGGGAGCGGGAAAGAAGGCAGCTGATTTGTCTCTTATTAATGCTCATATCTTGTTTTATGGACACAATACCAAAATAAAAAATACCAGGGTCATGTAGAGCGGGTTAATACGAATATTTTAAGACCAAAATTATGAGCCTGACAGCAGCATTTATGGAGAGAGGGGCCACAGTTTTCTAATGTAAAGTAAGTCTATGGCTGCAACGATACATCAGCTAATCATGACTAGTCGACTATTAAAAAGTAATCGTAGTTTTATTTTGAATGTTATCTGAACTATATAGACTCTAAAACAAAAACGTGGCATTAATAAATCAAAATGTCAAAAAATAATAAACTATTTCAGATTTTTGTCAATAATACACTTCATTTGTAAATATTCTCCATTTTGAAGCCTTCAGTCACGATATTTCAACCTTTATTTGATTAAAAATGTGTTTTGAAAGTTTAAATTTACAAATAATCACCTGACTGTGACGTGTGGGTGCATGGGTGATGTAGGCTTGTGGGCCGAGCATTGGACAGAATCTTACAGCTAACCGTAAGGAGGGTTTGAATAGGGTGCGGGAGAGATTACCAAATTGCTGAAATATGCATGGATGACATCTAAA
>JACM01043122.1:0-13823 GCA_000787095.1 Periophthalmodon schlosseri
CTGGAATTGCCAATCTCCACTGAACTAGAGGTAAGACGGGCTGTTAACTTGAAAACTACCACTTCATGACATCACAAGGTAGAACAGAGCATTTTGAGCTTTGGAGACGTAGACAGACTAATAATAAAGTGTTACTCAAACATGTGTGAATGAAACAAAACACAACTCCAAGTCTGTTTTTGAGGTGGAAACATTAAAACATGACTTAAAGCTCACAAGAGTCAGTTTTGTATAATATAAGAGCTTTCATAAAAAGGCATTAAATGTCCTTCAAATATCATGTTATTTCAGTTGTTCTGTTGGTTTGTTGTTGGAATAAAATCATTTTGCAAACACAGTTTTTCAAATGGGAATAAAAGAAGAAAACAGAAACAAAGACAAACATGTTTCAGTTTGGTTCAAAATCAGGTTCAGTCGTGTTTCCCAGAGGACCTATGTATCTCACCTGTAAACAGCACTCACCTGGCAGTAGGCGGGGCTTATGGGTATGAAACTGTCAGTGGGCGGGGCTAAATGTAGGTAAGTGTCAGTGGGTGGGACTTATGAGCAGGTAAGTGTCAGTGGGTGGGGCTAAATGCAGGTAAGTGTCAGTGGGCGTGTCTCTGTGGTCACTTCACTTTTCCCTGTGGAGATAAAAACAGTGTGAACTCTCTCTGTTTTTCCCGAGAGGATCCTGGGATTTTCAGTCTGTGAAAAGCAAACTGCTCATTACAAACTCAACAGAGCAACCTTAACCCATGTTTAATGCCAAACTGTGGAACATTCTAGGCAAAGAGAAAACATCCTCATAGTGACACCCTTCAGGAGGAGAGAGGGAGCAGACTGAAGGACTGTGAGGGAGAGGAGGGAGGAGAGAGAGGGACTGTGAGGGAGAGAGAGGGGAGGAAAGGAGAGGGAGGGAGGAGAGGAGACAGGAGCTAAAAGACCGGCTGAAAAAGAGAGAGGACTAGAGAGAGGAAGGAGAGGAGAGAGAAGTTAAAAGACCAGCTGAGAGAGAGAAACAGGAGGGGGTGGGGGAGAAAGAAGGAGAGAGAGGGAGGAGAGGAGAGGAGAGAGAAGCTAAAAGACCAGCCGAGAGAGAGAGAGAGGAGAAGGAGAGAGATGGAGGAGAAGAGAGAGAGAGAGAGAGAAAAACTAAAAGACCAGCAGAGAGAGATGAGGAGGGAGAGGGAGGAGAGGAGAAAGAGAGAAGCTAAAAGAACAGCAGAGAGAGAAAGACAGGAGAGGGAGGGGTGGGGTAATAGCTAGAGAGAAGAGGGAGAGAAAGAGGAAGAAAGAGAGAGCAAAGAGAACAACAGGGGAGGGAGGGAGAAGAGGGTCAGATCTATCACAGGGTCAGTACCTCTAATGACTTCAGGAGTATCTGCAGGAGGATTATTGTGGAGGTTTTAACTTGGTGAGAAAAATCCAAGACTACAGTTGATCTAAACCAGGTCTGAACTCAGTCTAAATCCAGTCTAAACCAGGACTAAACCAGAACTAAACCAGGTCTAAACCTGGTTCCTCTCCACTGAACTCTCCCACGCTCCTCTGGGTCTCAGGTTGAGCCTTGAGGCGACACCTGTTAGACCCGCCCCCTCCTGTGATTGACAGATGGCTGCTCCATTAGACGGCCTGATAAGGACTTCCTCTTGACCCTTGACCTCGGGCTGATGAGGTCACAGACAGTGAAAGCTCCTCAGACCTGTGCCCACCTCCCCAGCTTTAAGGTTTGTCTCATTTTGACTTGGTTTGGAACCTGTGATCAATATTTATCAGTTTTACATCAGTTAAGAGACAGTTGGTGGAGAAAAAATATTAAAGAGGGGGTATTATGCAAAACACATTTTTTGTATCTTTCTCCCATGTTCTAACATCGTTCCCTCATCACAAACATGTCTGAAGAGTTTAGATGTCATCCATGCATGTTTGAGTAAGCTAGCGATCTCTCCCGAGCCCTATTCAAACCCTCCTTACAGTTAGCAGTACGAGCCTGTACGAAGCTCCGCCCACAAGCCTACGTCACCCATGCTCCCACACGACAATTCTTCATAAATATACAAAAACATGATACAAAACTGTACACAGCAACTTGACAAACCTGAAGTGATGTGCAGTAGTTTCATTAGTGGGATGCAGCTGATTGTGTTGTGATAGTGCTCTGAGGGGGGAGGGACTTAGCACAGAGAGCAAAGGGAGGAGAGACTCAGAGCGTCAAAAACAAAAGTGAAACTTATAAAACATGTTAATAAGATGTTTTGGGCGAATGTAGCATTTTTAGAACAATAAAGAAAATCCCTCTGCCTCTGTCATCAGCTCCATCAAACACAGACACAGTTTGACACTTTAAACCTCCATTTCACCAAATAAAGGTGATATCATTTATTTGTATTAGTTTAATCAGAACAATTGTGTCATTTAGACACGTTTTGGCCCTTGTTTACATTATGGTTGCTAGGTAACAGAGGTTTAGAATTACCTCTGTGTATGTCACATCTGCTGCCAGTGTCCAACCAGGAAGTAAAACTATAAACTTCACCAAAATGAAAAAAATAGATTCACAGCAAGATCTGTGCTCAAATCTTAAATATAATGACATGAACTGTTTTAGTGAAGTGAGTGAATCGTATGTGTGGTGCTGGAATGTTCTGCAGTATTGCACTGATGTGTAACTTGGCCTGGTGGTAGGTTTAATACATTACTATTCCTCACTGACCTTACCTACCTCATGTTTTTGATGAAGGAACATTACAACATGGTAGAAAGCTAAAAAAAAAATCGATTTTGGAGAGTACCCGTCTTTATACTCTTTACCCCCCTCTTTAAGTTCACAGGGTTTATAAACAAATGGTGAAGTGTTTTGCCCAAGGACACAATGGCACAGCATCGAACCTGGGACCAACAGGAGGTAATGGTGATGTTTGTTTGTGACTCCCACAGACGAGTAAACAACAAACAGAGAGCAGTAAACAACAACAAAACAAAACAGCCAAAGACAGGCCCCTGACTGTGTGGGAAACAGCTCAATCACTTCCTCACTCTCTCTCCTCCCTCCATCTCTCTCTCCTCCCTCCATATCTTTTTTCTTTGCTCTTTCTCTGCCCCCTCTTTCTTTGTCTGTCCTTCTCCCCCCTCATTCTTTCTTTTTCTCTCCCCTTCTGTCCTTTTATTCTCCCTCCCTCTCTGTCTCTCCTCTTCTGTCCCTCTCTCTCCTCTTCTTTCTCTCCCTTGTTTGCCTCTCTTCTCTCCCCTCTCTCTTGTCCCTCACTCCCTACTTCTCCCCTGCCTCCCTCTCTCCCTCTTGTTTCTTCATCTCTCTCCCTCTCTCTCTTCTCTTGTTTGCTTCTCTCTCTCCTTCTTGCTTCCCTCTCCTTCTCTCTCTCGCTCTCTCTCTCTCTTGTTTGCTTGCTTTGCTCATGTCATTAAAAAACACTCCACTCCGGTCACCTCCCACTCCCTCTCTCTCCTCCTTTTCTTTCCCTCACTCTTCCCCTGTTCTCTCTTTCTCGTGTTGTTTGCCTCTCCCTCTCCTTCCCTCACTCTCTCTCTCGTTTGCCTCTCCTTCCCTCGCTCTCTCCCTCTCCTTCCCTCACTCTCTCTCTCGTTTGCCTCTCCTTCCCTCGCTCTCTCCCTCTCCTTCCCTCACTCTCTCTCTCGTTTGCCTCTCCTTCCCTCGCTCTCTCCCTCTCCTTCCCTCACTCTCTCTCTCGTTTGCCTCTCCTTCCCTCGCTCTCTCCCTCTCCTTCCCTCACTCTCTCTCTCGTTTGCCTTTCCTTCCCTCGCTCTCTCCGTCTCCTTCCCTCAGTCTCTCTCTTTTGTTTGCCACTCCCTCCCTCGCTCTCTCTCTGTCTTTCCCTCCCTCTCTCTCTTGTTTGCCTTTCCTTCCCTCGCTCTCTCCGTCTCCTTCCCTCAGTCTCTCTCTTTTGTTTGCCACTCCCTCCCTCGCTCTCTCTCTGTCTTTCCCTCCCTCTCTCTCTTGTTTGCCTTTCCTTCCCTCGCTCTCTCCGTCTCCTTCCCTCAGTCTCTCTCTTTTGTTTGCCACTCCCTCCCTCGCTCTCTCTCTGTCTTTCCCTCCCTCTCTCTCTTGTTTGCCTTTCCTTCCCTCGCTCTCTCCGTCTCCTTCCCTCAGTCTCTCTCTTTTGTTTGCCACTCCCTCCCTCGCTCTCTCTCTGTCTTTCCCTCCCTCTCTCTCTTGTTTGCCTTTCCTTCCCTCGCTCTCTCCGTCTCCTTCCCTCAGTCTCTCTCTTTTGTTTGCCACTCCCTCCCTCGCTCTCTCTCTGTCTTTCCCTCCCTCTCTCTCTTGTTTGCTTGCTTTACTCGTGTCATTAAAAAACACTCCACTCCGTCGCCGCGGTGATATTAGGGCCCTCAAAACAATAACAATAAAGAAGGATTATTATAATTATCAAACAGAACAAGGCACCAGCCAGGTACGCAAAAGAGAGAGAAGGAGTGAGAGGAGAGAGGGAGGAGGGACAAGGCACCAGCCAGGTACGCAAAAGAGAGAGAGAAGGAGAGAAGGAAAGAAAGGAGAGAGGGAGGAGGGACAAGGCACCAGCCAGGTATGCAAAAGAGAGAAAGAAGGAGAGAAGGAAAGAAAGGAAAGAGGGAGGATGGACAAGGCACCAGCCAGGTACGCAAAATAGAGAGAGAAGGAGAGAGAGGCGAGAGGGAGGAGGGACCAGGCACTAGCCAAGAACGCACAAGGAGAGAGAGAGAGGGAGAAAGAGAGGAGAGAAGAGATGGAGGAGAGGAAAACAAGGTACCAGCCAGGTACGCAAAAGAGAGAGAGAGAACCAGCAGGAGCAGGAAGGAGGAGGAGGGAGGAGAGGGAGGGAAGCACAAGGAGCAGGAAGTTAAAGAGAGAGAGAGAAAAAGGAGGAGGGGCATAGGGATATAAAGAAGTGAGAGAGAGTTGTTTGTAAAATTTGATACATAACATAAACAAAACACAACACAGCACTAAATGATGAAGTCAGTTTAAAACAAGAAGCAAAACAGGGTCTAGACCAGGACTTAATCAGGTCTAAGCCCAGACGAGGTCTCAACTAGGACTTAACTTAAACTTCTAGAGAAACTATTTACTATTAACTATTTTCATGAACAAGCAAAGTCAAGCAGAGTCAAACTGCAAAATGTGTTCTCCACTGAAATGACTGATGTGTTTGTGTCGCTGCTCTTCCAGACACAGAGCCCAGGTCTACAGGGGACTAGAGCCCAGGTCTACAGAGGACTAGAACCCAGGTCTACGAAGGACTAGAACCCAGGTCTACGGAGGACTAGAACCCAGGTCTACGGAGGACTAGAACCCAGGTCTACGGAGGACTAGAACCCAGGTCTACGGAGGACTAGAACCCAGGTCTACGGAGGACTAGAACCCAGGTCTACGGAGGACTAGAACCCAGGTCTACGGAGGACTAGAACCCAGGTCTACGGAGGACTAGAACCCAGGTCTACGGAGGACTAGAACCCAGGTCTACGGAGGACTAGAACCCAGGTCTACGGAGGACTAGAACCCAGGTCTACGGAGGACTAGAACCCAGGTCTACGGAGGACTAGAACCCAGGTCTACGGAGGACTAGAACCCAGGTCTACGGAGGACTAGAACCCAGGTCTACGGAGGACTAGAACCCAGGTCTACAGAGGACTAGAACCCAGGTCTACATAGAGTTATATTGATACTTTGCAGTGACATTATGCTGGGGTGTTCTACATGTATGTCAGTGGTGGAATGTTCAGCAGTTACCATGGTGACACAACGCACACATTAGCAAACACTGTCACATAAGTTTTTAGGTTGTCTGAAAACTCAAGAAAAAATACAAACTTTATTTAAAGAGCACATTTTCAGGAGCCTGTGGTTAATCCGAGCGTTCATGGTCCTGTATAGGAGTTTGATTTTCAACAAAAAGGTGAGAGTGACTAACTGAAAAACTGTTGGCTAATGCTAGCTAGCTTGTGACTGTAATTATGTGTGAGAGACTTGTTTAACAGCACAAATCAGCTCACCTGTTGTACTTCAGCTAAGTCAGCTTTTTATGGTAACGTGTCAGTTGCTACGGCAACACACACACAGACAAACTCCAGGTAATAGTTTCTCTGTTTGTATGATTCTTTAACTGTGTTTATCTGAAGGTAAATGTGAGCCCAGCGTTGGTGTTAACAGCACATTTAACTGCTTTAACAGATGAGAGCAGACAAACATGGAGTCTCTGATCTGAGTATAAACTAGATCTAAACCTGGACTAAACCAGAACTAAAACTGGACCAAACCAAGTCTACATCAGGACTTGGTGTGAACGCACCCATGGAGCAAACAGATGAGAGCAGACACACATGGAAGCTCTGATCTGAGTCATATAATATTCTATGTGTTTTTTATCAAAATAAGCCTTATCAAATTTTATTTACAAACTCTATTTCAGCTAAATCAAGGAGAACTAAGGCCACACCTGACAGAAAACATTTCACTGTTTCTGGAGTCACATAATGAAAATTAAGTCAAGCTAACAACTAGCATGACTGACGCAAATTCGGCAAATGACTCAATTTGGGAGATGACAATGAGCAGAAATGTGATGCAGCCTCTGAAGCTCAGGGGTCACGACCTCCTAACCCCTCAGTGACCTCTCCTTACCCCTGGATTACCCCTGCTTTGTCATCAGACTGACTTTAGAGCCTCTGCTTCCTCATCAAGACCTTAGACCAGACCTAGACCTGGTCCAGACTCATTCAGACTCACTGGACTGCAGAGACCCCTCTTAGATGCTTTGTATAGACCAGGTTTAGACCTGGATGAGACCACTTAGGACCTAAGCGGACTTTGGAGAGGGTCTCACTCAGAGCTGTTTAGTAAACACAAGGAAGACATTAGACACATTAGACACTGGTTCTTAAGAAGTAGTAGTAGTTTTAGTTGTAATAGAAGTAGTAGCAGTAACAGTAGTACTGTCAGTAGTAGTATTAGTTGTAGTAGTAGTAGTAGTAATAGTAGTAGTAGTAGTAGTAGTAGTAGCTGTATGAGAAGTAGTTGTAGTAGTAGCAGTAGTTCTATGGGATACAAGATTTCTTTCCATAATAAAATGATATGTTTTATTTTAAACTGTTATAATAATTCCGAGATATGTTTTTTAAAGGATACATTTTCATCAAGTCAAAACCCCAAATGTTTAAAAGTTTTGACTCTCTGTATGCAGATTTGTAGCTTGCACTTTTTTTTTTTTTCTTGAAAAAATCAAAATCATATATTAGTTTTATTTGCATTCAATGATAGTTTAAGATTTATGAGGGAATTTTGGATTTCATTAAAATCTTGTTGCAGTTTTAAAAGCACCTGATCAGCAAAGGGAGCAACCAATTATTTATAAGAATAGTAAAAAGTAGTGGGCCCAAAATTGAGCCTTGGGGCTCTAAAAGTTAGAAAATTTGATTTAAACCCATCAGCTACTGCCTGGGTTCTGTTTGAAAGATCATTTTAGAACCAATCATATGTAGCATTTTCAAATCCAGTCTACTTCAGACGCTTCAAGAGGATTTTATGATCCACTGAATCAAAAGCTTTAGTCAAATTAATAAACAGAGATACACAAGCTACACAAGTCATCAAGGCCTGAGAAAATGTTATATCAAACTTTTGTGTTTGCAGTGACAGGACTCTGCCCTTTTCTGAAATCCGACTGATAAAATGGAGCATTTATTTAAGTAAATTGTAACTTGATTTGCAAAAAAAGTTCTCCAAAACTTTTACAAGACAAGGTCATTTAGATATTGTCCAAAAATGATTTACATTTATAGTTCTCCCACCTTTATGTAAAGGCAAAACATGAACCGTTTTCCATCATTCTGGTATAACTGCCATTTGAATTGATACATTAAAAATATGTAAAAGAGGTTGAATTAAATATGGGGCAGCTGGTAATAGAAGTTTTGGATCAAGATCATCAGCTCCTGTGAACTTCTTTAAGTCCATGGAACGAAGAGCATTTACAACCCCTGTCGTGTTATCTGTATGTTTTTTTGTTGACTTTTATGTGAATCACTTTGGTCAGCTGAAGTTGTTTTTAAATGTGCTATATACATTTTTAAAAATCTAAGTGAAAGGTCTTAAAGGCCGTTGGCAAAAAAAAGTTTGGACACCCCTGTAGCTGGACCCTTCTCAGATCTGGTTATGATCCTGGTCTGGAGTACCTCTGGACCTCCTCAGATCTGGTTATGATCCTGGTCTGGAGTATCTCTTTGGACTTTCTCAGATCTGGTTATGATCCTGGTTTGGAGGTACCTCTCTGGACCTCCTCAAATCTGGTTATGATCCTGGTCTGGAGGTACCTCTCTGGACCTCCACAGATCTGGTTATAATCCTGGTCTGGAGGTACCTCTCTGGACCTCCACAAATCTGGTTATGAACCTTGCCTGGAGGTACCTCTCTGGACCTCCTCAGATCTAGTTATCATCCTAGTCTGGAGTATCTCTGGACCTCCTCAGATCTGGTTATGATCCTGGTCTGGAGGTACCTCTCTGGACCTCCTCAGATCTGGTTATGATCCTGGTCTGGAGGATTATTGTGAGCTTTTAGGTTGTGTAAGGTGCTTTTGCTTCATAAACAGTGTTTTTCACATTCACAGCTGTGGCCTGAGCTCCACATCTGTGCACTTATTTATCTACAAAAACATCCACTCTCCTCTATTCCTCCCTCTGTCTGTCTCTCTCTCTATATATCTCTCCTTCCATCCCACACTCCCTCTCCACTATACCCCCTCCACCCCTCCACCTCCTCTCTCCCTCTGTCTCTCTCCTCCCCCTCTCTCTTTCCTCTACTTCCCTACCTCCCTCTCCTACTTTGTCTCTGATTGACAGCTCCTCTCCCCCCTCTCCCTCCCTCCCTCTCTCTATCCACCTGTCATCCCTCTCTCCTCTCCTCCATCTCCAATTCTCTCCATCCTTCTGTCTCCTCTCTCTTTTCCTCTCTTTCCTCATTTTCTCCTTCATTGCCCCTCTTTCTCTCCCCTTTTGTCTCCCTCCCTCTTTCTCTCCTCCCTCCCCCTCTTTTTCTTCCCTCCCTCTATTTCCTCTCCCTTGCTCCCCCTTTTATGTCTCTGGCTGACACCTCCTCTCCTTTCTTTTTGCCGGGTCAGCTGTGGTGTGAAGCATGGCAGGACCATCGCTCATCTGCCCTCCCTCTCCCCTCTCTCTCTTCTCCTCCCCCTTTCCTCTTCCTCTCCCTCTCCCTCTTTCTCTGGTTGACAGCTCCACTCCCCCTGTCCCCCCTCTCTTTCCTCCCCTCCCTCTCCCTCTCCCTCGCTCCCCCTTTCCTCTCGTCCTCTCCCTCTCTCTGTGATTGACAGCTCCTCTCTCACTCTTCACAAACCCAAATGTGCTGCAGATAAGCTCAGACTCAAGAGACGTAAAACAAAATGGAGGTCAAAGTTTAAGACGAAAAGTTACATTTAAATTACCTTGAGAGACACTTGTCCACACCAGGGACACAGCAAAAGTATCGAGAATCAAATACTAATTGATACTAAAACTAGTATCGAATCTAAATCCTAATTTTTCGCAGGTAATATTCAATATTAAAAAAGTCCCACTGACAGAAATGAACCTTTCCTGAATATCTTTAGAATGATCTTGAGCTTTATCAGAACAATTATAAGACCACATGAGCCTTATTTCCACTGGCACGGTTCGCTTGGGGCCACTTTGGCCTTGAGGGTGTGTCACCCCCAGGCGGGGAGCATTTCTATTACAAATGGCCCAGGCCGCTTTTGGGTGTGATGCAGGTCTAACAAGACACACCCAGGCGTAGGCGCACAGGACAGCTGTAAAGAGACCGGTGCTACAGGAGAATCAACACAGATCAACAGTGGCACAAAAATGAGCTTGCGGGGGTTGGGACTAGACACGCCTCTACACAGTCATTGGAGGACCAGCAGTACGCCAGAAGTACGCCAGAAGTACGCCAGCAGTACGCCAGCAGTACGCCAGCAGTACGCCAGGAGCGGTGCACATGACAAAAACAGATAGAAACATAAAATAAGACGCTGACTTGATTTACCGCTGTATTTCCAGTGATGGCAACTTATCTGTTGAGATGATATGCTTCACAAACCTGACCTAGCCAGCTGTTTCCTGTTTAAGATAAAAAATATTACATTTGCAGTGTATAATGCAACTAGCACTAGCAAACCCCAAAGTATTAAATAAAGCGGGATTAAAATGCAGTGTAAAGGTGCAGATAAATGAAATAAATGCAAAAAACCTGCAAAAAAACGGAACTAGTTTAGTGTTTACGCTAGCTTTAGCTGTAGCCTTGTCACTCAGCGCCACAAACTTATAGTACTAAATGTCTTTTTGTGATTCGCTGAGATTAGCCTTATGTGCATATAATTCAGGTACGATTTAGATTTTATTTATTAAGTTAATATTAGTTATGTTGAGGTGGCGTCAGTTGTTCACATAGCAGAGCCCTGCCCCTGGACCTGGAGCCGTACCCGGAGCATGGAAACGCAACTCGGCTGGAGTTGCTGTTGGTCCTCCAATGACTACGCGGGGTCACAACAAACCCCTTCACACACAGGTGAAGGGGTTTGTTGTTGTTGAGTCTTTTGTCGTTAAATGTCGTAATTTCTGTTTGTTTGTCAGACTCTGGCCCATTATTCACTGAACACAAACAGGGAGAGAGGGAGGGAGAGAAGAGAGGGACAGAGAGAGAGAAGAAAGAGATGGACGGAAAGGAAGAGAAAGAGAAAGTGGAGAGGGGGGGAGAGAAAGGGAAACAGTAAAAGAAAGAGAGAGAGATAATAGAGACAAACAAATCCCTCTGTAAACATGTATTCACACAAATGACAGCTCTGTTCTGAACTAAAACATCGACTCAGCTCTGACGGAGGCCACAGGCAAATACTGACAAATACTGACAAATACGTACAGATACTGACAAATACTGATAAATACGTACAGATACTGACAAATACTGATAAATACGTACAGATACTGACAAATACTGATAAATACGTACAGATACTGACAAATACTGATAAATACGTACAGATACTGACAAATACTGATAAATACGTACAGATACTGACAAATACTGATAAATACGTACAGATACTGACAAATACTGACGAATACTTACAAATACTTTCAAATACTGACAAATACTGACAAATGTTTTCAAAAACTGAGAAATACTGACAAATAATTTCAATTACTGACAAATACTTACAAACACTGACAAATACTGACAAATACTTACAAATACTTACACATACTGACAAATACTAATAAAAACTGACAAATATTGACAAATACTTTCAAATACTGACAAATACTGAGCTGACAAATACTGAAAAATACTTACAGATACTGATAAATACTTACAAATACTTACAGATACTGACAAATACTTACAAATACTGACAAATATTGACAAATACTGACAAATACTTACAAAAACTGACAAATACTTACAAATACTTTCAAATACTGACAAATACTGACAAATGTTTTCAAAAACTGAGAAATACTGACAAATAATTTCAATTACTGACAAATACTTACAAACACTGACAAATACTGACAAATACTTACAAATACTGACAAATATTGACAAATACTTATAGATACTGACAAATAATGACAAATACTGACAAATACTTACAAATACTGACAAATACTGACAAATATTGACAGACAAAGACAAATACTTACAAAAACTGACAAATACTGACAAATACTTTCAAATACTGACAAATACTGACAAAAACTGACACAAACTGGCAAATACTGACAAAATACTTACAAATACTGACAAATACTTACACATACTGACAACTACTTTCAAAAACTGACAAAAAATGACAAATACTTTCAAACACTGACAAATACTGACAAATACTTACAAATACTGACAAATACTGACATATACTGACAAATACTTACACATTCTGAGAAATACTTACAAATGCTTACAAATACTGACAAATACTTACAAATACAGACAAATACTTACAAATACTGACAAATACTTACAAATACTTACAAATACTGACAAATACTGACAAATACTTACAAATACTTACAAATACTGACAAATACTGACAAATACTTACAAATACTTACACATACTGACAAATACTGACAAATATTAACAAATATAGACAAATACTGACAAATACGTACAAATACGTACAAATACTGATGATTATTTCCAAATACTTCCAAATACTATCAAATACTGACAAATACTTTCAAATACTGATAAATACTGACAAATGCTTTCAAAAACTGACAAATACTGACAAATACTTACAAACACTGACAAATACTGACAAATACTTACAAATACTGACAAATCCTGACAAATACTGTCAAATACTGACAAATACTGACATATACTGACAAATACTGACAAATACCTTTAAAAACTGACAAATATGACAAATACTTTCAAACACTGACAAATACCGAAAAATACTTACAAATACTGACAAATACTGACAAATACTGACAAATACTTACACATACTGACAAATACTGACAAATATTAACAAATATAGACAAATATTGACAAATACTTCCAAATACAGACAAATACTGACAAGTACTGACAAATACTTCCAAATACTAACGAATACTGACAAATACTGACCGATACTTAAAAATTATGACAAATGCAAATACTGACAAATACTTACAAATACTGACAAATACTGACAAATACAAACAAATACAGACAAATACAGACAAATACTTAAAAATACTGTTAAATGCTTAAAATACTAAAAAACACCGACAAATACTGAAAAATACTTACAGATACTGACAAATAATGACAAATACTGACAAATACTAATACATACTTAGACATACTAACAAAAACTGACAAATACTGACAAATACTTTCAAATACTGACAAATACTGACACATACTGACAAACACAGACAAATACTGACAAATGCTTCCAAATACTGACAAATACTTACAAATACAAACAAAGATTGACAAGTACTGACAAATACTTATAAATACTGACAAATACTGACCGATACCTAAAAATACTGACAAATACAAATACTGACAAATACTTACAAATACTGACAAATATTGACCAATACAACAAATACCTGACAAATACTTAAAATACAAAAAAATACTGACACATACTGACAAATACTGACAAATACTTACAAATACTGTTAAATGCTTAAAATAATGAAAAATACTGACAAATACTTACAAATACAATTACTGACAAATACTAGCAAATACCAATACTGACAAATACAAACAAATACAGACAAATGCTGATGAATACTGACAAATACTTACAAATACTGACAAATACTTCAAAAATACTGATCAATACTAAGAAATACTGACAAATACACACAAATACTTACAAATGTTTACAAATACTAAGAAATATTGACAAATACTTAAAAAAAATACTTAAAAATACTCAAAAGTACTTTAAATACTAACAAATACTGACAAATACTTAATAATACTGACAAATTAAAATACTGACACATATTTAAAAATACTGACAAATGCAAGGTAAGGCATATAAAACAACAGAATAAGAAAGACATTAAAATCAAAATACAACATATCAAAACATAAATAATCACAAATAATCATCAGAAAATTAACATTAAAAGAGAAAAATGCAGAATAAAAACCTTTCAGTTATAGGCACAGCTAAACAGAACCATTTGAGCCTGGATTAAAACATTGTCAAAGTAGAGGCCTGTCTCACATCTTCAGGAAGACTGTTCCAGGTTTTAGCTGCATAAAAATGCTGGTGAAATGCTGGTTCCGCATGTTTAGTCCTGGTTTAGTC
>JACM01015401.1:0-10111 GCA_000787095.1 Periophthalmodon schlosseri
TTTTTTTTCTCATTCTGTCTCTCATAGTTGAAGTGAACCTATGATGAAAATTACAGACCTCTCTCATCTTTTTAAGTGGGAGAACTTGCACAATTGGTGGCTGACTAAATACTTTTTTGCCCCATTGTATATGTGTAGTCAGGTTTTATACCCCAGAGCTCAAATGGGTGTGTTTGAAAGGTAGATTAGTCAATCAGAGACACTTCATCCGTTAGGAGGAAAATAGAAAGGAACAACAACTATCATAGGGGACAGAAAAACATGAGATAACATAACATAAGTTTGATTTAATTCTAAGTGACAGATGATCAATGGTCAGCGTCCATATGCAAATGTCACTGAAATAAACAAACCTGATTGGACGATTCTGTGAGGAGGAGGTAGTGACCAGACTGAGATATCTTGAGTATACAGAGAGAACCAGTCTGGATCTCAGGCTACAATTTTATCACAGTATATTTTAATCATTTTGAAAGAGTTATTACAAACTCTAGGAGAAGTGGAGGTTATTTCTATGATGGAACCCAGTGAAGCGTCTGACTCTTGGAGAACATGAGCTGTCGAAAAACGCAGCAGACGTCCATCAATCTCTTTCCTGGTTCAGGCGGACATGAACACCTTATTTGAACCTGTTACATTAGGGCTGGCGCATAGAGATGGTCTTGTCTTGTCTTCTTTTTTTTTAAACTTTCTTTGAAACTTTTTTCATTCTAAAAACACAACATTTCCAAGATTAAGATTACTCCAAAAACTGCATGTTGTTAATGCAAGCTATTCATAATAATAGTAATAATGCATTAGTCTTATATAGTGCTTTTCCAGATGCTCAAAGTCGCTTTACAATTTCGTGCATTATTCATTCACTCCACCCTCAGTAGTGGTGAGCTTCTATTGTAGCCACTGGGGCAGACTGTTGGAAGTGAGGCTGCCAATCTGTGCCATCAGCCCCTTTGACCACCACCAACATTCACCCGCACCAGTCACACTACGTCAATGTCAAAAAAGAACAATTACCTAAACTTGTTTTTTTGTGGTGGACAGCTCCCCACCTCCTTGTTACCGTGGCGATGTTATTGCTTTGCCAGCATTATCCCGCAGTATGGTATTAAACTTACATATCTCCATGTGGATAAGCAGCTAATGCCACGTTACAGGTCAGATCTGCGGAGAGGTCCGTTCACTGTAAGAATGCGTGTTTTCAAGGTACTTTTGAGCGATAGGATAATACAAAATAAAAACACATGTGATAAGTGAGCACATTTTAATTTCAACAGCCAAGTGCTCAAAGTTAATAATTACACACTGGCACTGCCTCATTCACTGCGTTTGCATTAAAAGGGGACAAACATAACAAACATAATCTTATTCTAAACAAGTTCAAACTTTTCAGAAAGATCTGCCATCTTTGCGTTTAGAAGAAGCAAACCACTAATTATGCGTTTTAATGTAAACCACAGCCTTGGTATTTGGTACTACTACTATACTTCGCTAATAACATATGTGTAGTCTGAAGATACTATGCTTAAGAAATAACTTAAAAACATCTACTCTGAGCGGGGTCACCTCTCCACAGATCTGAACGGTAACTCGGCCTGGTTATTTTCATGGAGATGTATGCGTTTAATATCATACAGTGAAACATTCCAGGCAAAGCAATAACATCTCCATGGAAACTTCAAACACAATATCACAAAATGAAGCTTTAACCGGTTATGATTCGACATGCAATGCGTTTAATACACTCTTGCACTGTTCGCATAAGAACTTATTCTATTATTCTCAATATCTCCTTCTTGTGGGTCCCACCTGAACCAAGTCATCCATTCTCCTCACCACACCTGTCAGTCCTCTTATTTCCCACATCCTCTGAACGCACCGCTAGACTGACAATGTCCTTGGTGCGGTATTTGACTTCCATATCCACAGAGCCTTACCAAATTCCAAAGCACTTTTCATAACATCTCTATTCCGACGACAGCCTCAGTCAGTTGGAATTCCGCTGACGTGAAGGCCGGCGCGAAATGGCCCGTAGCATAAAGGCGGCGCGGCGTGTTTGCTAGCTTTATGTTTAATAATGACACCCTGAGCTTTCGCACAAGGCTGTATTGACGCGCTGCTGCTGGGCCTTAAGTGGACTCAGTGGTAATTATACTTCTCGCCCCCAGACACTGCTGTCAATAGGAGCTTTTACACAGTGGTTGTTTACTGTTGCAGACAAAAACATTATTGCATTAGTCACAGTGATTACAAATGGGTTATTGAGGTCGACTCTTTGGGCAGAAATCAAAGAAAGAATGTTGATAGGTTTGGAGAGCTGAAATTACCAGTTAATTTTGTTTAAATTAACTTATTTAAATGTGCTTCAGTAGTGTTTGTAGTGCGCGACAGGGCGATAATATCGTGACCAAATGAATATGTCAATCCTTCAGGCAAACTCATGAGTAAAAATGGCAAAGCAAGGCGAGGCAAGTTTATTTGTATAGCACAATTCGTACACAAAGTAATTCAAAGTGCTTTACAGAATAAGAAAGACATTAAAATCACAATACAACAAATCAAAACATAAATAATCGCAAATAATCATTATAAAATTAACATTAAAAGAGAACAGTGCAGAACAAAAATTTTTTAAAATGCCGTGACCTATACAGCTGTCCATATTAAAGGTGCACTACGTAACCTTTTTTGGTGGAGTTCCCCACTGCTTACGTTCATCAAGATAATGGAAAGCTCCAGACTGTATCTCCATGGAGACAAGCAGGTGACACCACCAGGCCAAGTTACAGCTCAAGACATATTGTGCTTGTATCTGCTATATAGATATAATCTATGACACCCATGGATCCTTAAGTTATGATTTGCACTTAATACCAGACAAATCAGGCACCTTCTCCAAATTTGTCCCTATAACTTCTAGTCTAGATGAGCTTCACTTCACTGGAGCCAAATGCTACGGGTGACAGTCTACTCGAGTCTTTTCTAGGTCTTTATTTCTGCCTGTTCCTATAAGCTTTTTAATGGTTTTCTGTAATCAAGAGCTATTTCAAGTGACTCGTATCGTTCTACCTTTCAGACATAAGTGTTTAGAAAATATATGTTTGCACCATCTCAACAATGCCGTTTTGCTGTTCACGACTCAAATGCTGCTATAAAGACGTTGGCAGCGGGGTCCAGGTGGAGTGTGGGGCGTGTGGGGTGGCGTGACATTCAGAGCAACATGGCGTCAATAGGTAAGCGAGAATTTGTTCCCACAGATTTGAAACTACAGTTTTGGACTCGGAAGTCAGCCCTTTCTATTACTAAGCACTGTAAGAGCTGTACCTGATTTTTACTCTTAAAATTCAGTTCATCCTAATTATTGGCCGCAATAAGTTTATAAGCGCTTTTCACAACCCCCAGAGACCAAAGCAGAGTTTTTCTGTGACGTTAAAGCTAACAACACCTAGCATGCTAAGGTGCACTTCCTAATTATCAGACAATAAAGCGCTTTATAATTAGATGCAGACGGCACACAGGGACTTATTTTGACCTCAAAGTTGTTTTTGATTGAATATTGATTGTTTGCAATGAACCAAATGTAAATAAATAAATAAATAAATTAATTAATTAATTAATTAATTTAATTTAATTAAAAATGTAAATATTGTGCATTCCAGATAAATCATATTGGAGCTTTCTTAAAAATAAATGGGAATTGTACTGTTTTGGGACTCTTCATTTGGTCAGTGTCATCTGATCACAAGGTCCCAGTGCTATTAGAACAATAGAACTACACTGGCACAGACAGCTCCAGAGCAAAGATCAGGACATGTGACCTCACCTGCTTCTCACAGGCACTTTCTACATGGGCATACGGGAGGGTATTTATAATGCATTCTTTTATTGTTTTTTGTTTTTTTAAGATACAAGCTCTTACAATGTAATACTGCTTCTGTTATGGCCTGCTTGCACCATCTTAAGAGCGTGAAAAACTCAACAATTTCCATTTAAACACATTTTTAGCATTCTAATTTACAATCTTAAGAGGCAGTTTTGCAGTCATTATGATGCAAGAACTATTTTGCTAACACGGTACTGGTTTACGGACGATTAAAGTTGATTAAGTGCTATTCCAGCTGTCTCACTTTGAACCTAAGAACTGCTTTTACAAAATATATCTGTACTGGGGCAGAGCTAATTTTACTTTATTACATGAAAAATACAGCCACTTTTAAAGCCTGCCTGATTTTTACTGCCTTACTCTTAAAACATGGAAAGCAGAACGAGCTCATTTTAAACGGTTTGCAGTGGTCCAAAGTTATTCCTCCTTATGCATTCAGAGTTTTACGCTCTAGCTAATACCACTTAGCATGCTAACACGCACTTCATGATTATCGGACAAATAAATAAAATGCTTTATAATCATATGCAGAGTACACAGTGGACATATTTTGATCTCAAGAGCTGCTTACACAATATATCTGTACTGGGGCAAGACACATTTGCTCAAACACATGGGGAAACATCTAATTTATCATTTAATGTTAATGTAATTTGAAAAACAAAATGTTAAATAATGCACAAAATCTGGTATTTTCAAAGGAAAGACACAAAACTATGTGAAGGAGAGGTGCAGGAAACGCAAATATTCAAATCATTTCATATTGTCAACATAAAGCTTTTGTCATTTTTAGACTTACTCACAGTGGGAAGAGGAACCACAACTTTTACTCAAGTAAAAGTACTGCTACTTCAACCCTTTCTATTACTATGCACAGTAGGCACTGTACTTGATTTTTACTTTTAAAATTCAATTCATCCTAATTATTCGCCTCAATAAGTTTATAAGCGCTTTTCATAACTCTCAGAGACCAAAGCTGAGTTTTGCTGTGACGGTAAAGCTAACAACGCCTAGCATGCTAACGTGCACTTCCTGATTATTGGACAATAAAGCGCTTTCTAATTAGAGGGACTTATTTTGACCTCAAGAGCTGCTTATACAATATACCTGTACTGGGGCAAGACACATTAGAGTACTGTAAAAGTATTCTGAAAAGTACAATTTCTTTAAAAAGTTACTCAAGTAAATGTGATTGAGTAAATGTAACTGAGTACTACCCACCTCTTTGCCCCGGGCCATAGTGCAGCGATCTGTCCTTGAGTCCACCACTCCCAGCTGGCACCGCCGAGGGCCGAAGCGGGGGAAAGAAGCCATTTGGCACGATGTCTAGATCATTCAAACGGACTGCGACAAGACCGCCGCGGAGAGATGTAATGAAATGGAGCTCCAGACTTACTCGGGGCTATTTCCAACGTGCCCTTGAGCAATCACATTCAGGATTATGACATCATGCAGCTGGAGAAATGTAAAGGGACTTGACATAACACCGCTGCGAACACTTTGTACAAGGGTAGCGGGGGGAGTTTGTTCTGTGCGCAAGTTTTAGGGCGTTCTAAGAATAGAGACAATGTGGGCCAGATGGTTTGGCCCGCACATGGCCTTTAATTTATATAAAAGATCGCACAGATGGTATTGTGTTACACCAGAACAAATGAACTATGAGAATAATTCAAGGTATCCAGGCTGTAGGCAAGGTATATGTTTCTTTCTGCCTTGATAAGTTGATGCCTTGTAGTTTTGATACTTTTGACAGCCCTAGTAAGAAATAATGCTGATTAAAGGTGCACTCTGTGACTTTTCTGGTGAGGAGTGTACCACTTGCTTGTCGTCATGGAGATGCTATTATGATTTGTCTGGAATGTTCCATCGTATGGGATCAGATGTTTATTCAATTACAGATGTTTTCATTGCTAAACAAAAAAATTCCTCATTCTTACTGTGAGCAGGATTGCTTCTCCACAGATCTAACCTGTAACTTGGCTCTGTGGCATCGCCTGCTTTTGACGATGGAGATAGATATGTTTAAAGAAGACCTGTTGTGCTTGTGTCTGCTATATAGTTATAATCTATGACACCCGTGAATCATTTTGTTATAATTTGCAGATTTTAAATCACAATATTAATCTGAAACAAGTTAATAAAAGAAACAATCCACTGACTTCCGCATTAGAAAACTGCGGTGCCCAATGGGAGCTGACGGCGCCGTAAACGTCATCACAACAAAGAGCGATGAAGTTGTTAGCACCTCCGATGGATAGCGGCAAATCACTCAAGCATGTAGCTAATTTTTTTTTTTTCATTTGTATCAATATGACTACGCATTGCTGCTCAATTCTACGTGTATCACCGATTAAGAAAATAAAATTGGAGAAAGAGGTAAGTACAGAGCCGTGGCGTGTACCAATGGCGGTGAAAGAGGGGATTGATCGCAATGTGGCATCTGGAAAATAAGCGATCAAAAATTCCTCAAACATGCACGGATCACTCCAAAAACAGCTTCGAAAGGGTAAATGAGAAGGGAAACAACAATAACATGGCTAAAAGCTCTGAAAAGCCAATTCTGCATAACAGGTTTGCTTTAATGCCATACTGTGGAACATTCGAAGCAAAGCAACAACATGTCCAAGAAGGTGGCGGACCCTTCATCAGAAAAGTTACGTAGTGCACCTTTTAAGTGAGTAAAATGGATACGGTCCTGTTGTACTTTCAAACAGAGCTTAACAAACTGTAGCAGCAGTCAGAAGTCATGATCTTGATCTCACAAAACCCACATGTGGCACCATTTCTTTAAAAATAATTGTATTTTTTGTGGAAACTTAACTCTAGCTTAGTAAAACTTTGTTTGCTGCCAAAACATTAAAAAGGGGGTATTATGCAAAATCGATTTTTTTGACCTTTTACTGTCTTATAACGTTGTTCCCTCATCAAAAACATGCCTGAAGAAGTTTAAGATGTCATCCATCCATGCTCCCACACAACAATACTCCATAAATATACAAAAGCCTGATACAAATGCGCTGAGCAGTAGTTTCATTAGTGGGATGCAGGCTGGTTGTGTGGTGATATCGCTCTGAAGGGGGATGACTTAGTGTGGAGAGCAAAGGGTGGAGGGGAGCGTCAAAAACAAAATTGAAACTTATATAACATGTTAACACGTTGTTTTTGGCAAATATAGCATTTTCAAAACAATAAAACGTAACAAGGTGATCTAAGTATTTTTTGTAGCAGTTACTACCCCATAGAAGTAAAATTCTCCCGTCTTTGATTAAAAAACTCAAAGATAGAAGTCATTTAAAAAGCACAATCATATTTCTACTTAAATAAATAATAACGTGTTGACTTTCACTAGTGAGTAAAAATAAAGTTATATTTCAAACAGAAGCAGTCTCAAATGTGCGTTATTTTCTTCCCTATGAGATTCTCCGGTGATTTATTGAGCCGACTCAGTCAAAAACACTGACTACGACACGCTTTGGGACAGTGCTTCAGTCAATAAATCATACACTACTTTATACCCTAAAACACATGCAGAGGCCACACCACCTTGAGAATGCCTCATCTCAGAAGCTCACCCGGTTTGGGGCTGGTCAGTACTGGATGGGAGACCACTGGAATAGCACTGGGTCAGTGGTTAGAGTTCAAACTGCTCTTGAGCCCCATGGCAAGACTTTTCATCCACCTCGCCTCCAGTGTTGAAGAACATTGGTGTATAAATGAGTGTGCCTTTGTGAGAGTAAAGGTGGGACATTGGGTGGACTTGGGCGTGTTATGAACCTGGTCTTACCGTTTTAAAAAAGGTACTGCAGTCACAACTCTGAATGGGCCTTAACTAAATATATAGAGACGTGTGAAAGCTCAGAACCTCCAGAATTCACCCACTGAGCTGCAGACGCTGCACTAGCGCTGATTCATGACTAGCTGCAAGTGATGGGGTTTAGGTAGTGAGTCCTTTTAGGTTTAAACCAACTGGATTTCAGCATTGAAACTGGCAAATGAGAGACTGTGAGGCTCATTCTGCTTTCTGATAATCATCTTGACGACTAAAACACCAAAATATAACAAACTATCACCGTTATGTTTTTTTTTTTATTATGGATGAACTAACATTACAATTGTCAGAAGAAGCTATATTTGAATTAAACATGTTTACCTTATATCTTGGGACACAGATAGGTCATTTTTTTCAAATTTAAAATCAAAATTGTCCATACTGTTCCTTTAACGTGCAATGCCCTCCACCAAATAAACACGACTGTAAAGGAGTGTTTATTTACAAGTTACAATAAATATGTACAAATTGCTAAAATGCGTTTTGGTGATCGACTGACGGGAGGTGGAGTTGAGTCAGAGGAGCAGCGACAGGACGTAGGAGGCAGATCCCCTTTTATAGGCGGGTGGATGCGCTGGGTGCACACTACTGCATCTGGATCACCTCCAAAACAGACACAATATTAGTTATAAATAAAAACACAGCGCTACAGTTGCTGTGACCTCCAACCTAGGTACTCCTGACAGGTTACCCAAAGCAATGATATTGAATGTAACGCATAATTTTGCGCACTTGGGTTTCAATTGTTGCTCAGACCACAGAAAGTTATTTGAGGATTGTACGTAACAAACATCCTGGCATCACTCTCCGACAGCTCATACCAAACTGTGTGACATTCTGCTTTCCTCCCAAGTCGCTTTGAATAAACTAGTGCTGTCATCCGTTGTGTTTCAGATTTGCACTGCGGTATCTTGTCTCGAAGCTGGGAGACTTTTGCTGCACACTCTGTCTGTTGTTTAATGTTCTCGCTGCTTGATCTGTCTTCTATTGCTTTCTATTGAATCCCCACTCTCCTTCATCAGTCCTTGTACAGGCCTTTATAGATGTGCACTTCCTCAGGCGTCTGCTGCTCCTCTCAACTTACAAACTCCTAAACCCTCTCCACGTCTTTGTACGGTTGCTTTGTAGGAGTGAGCTGAGTTGTTATCGTTTTCATTTTCACGTTTTGAAATGCCTAGAAATGTCATGAAAAATGTTTGAAAGTAAAATGTAACATGTCTGTAAAGTCCCCGAGTTGTTCAGACAAAGTAAGGGCTTTCAAAGTGTTTTCAGCATCAAATGATGTTTCCTCTAAACATCAAGTGCATCAGACTCTTTTCTTCGTGAATTATGGTGATCAATAAAATGCTTTAAAATTACATGAAGGCAGCGCACAGCAATCTCATTTTGTCATTAAAGTGGCACTAAACGCCCACAACTATATTTTAAATGGAGCTGGTAAACGGGCAGTGCCTGGAGGACTGACAACACACTCAAACCAAGAGTGAGCAACTTCCCTGGTCCCAGTTCACTCTTGTTACATCAGAAAGAGAAGGGAAGTCTCCAGCGGGCGCCATTAGGAGCTGGTTTTGTGCCTCGGCCGATGCCTCCATTGTGCCTCGGCCAATTTTTCACATTTGTATGAAGTTTACTCCAGTTCAGCTCAGTTAATCTCAGGTTGCCCAGATGCCGCAGCTCTCCACAGCATTGACCCTCCTCTCGTTCCTGCATCAGCCTGCGGAGGAGATGATTGGAAGCTAGTCGCTCATGTCGCTGCCGCTGTGAGCGTTCTATAAAGGACAGAGTGAGAAGGGAGCCTGTGATCAATATATCTATTGTTGATCTGTAGAGCCTCACTTCCTATCTCTTTGCTTTATATGGTACTGGGAGATTTCATGATTTTAAACAGCAAAGCAACAACATCATCAACAAAATAGCAGAGAAAATCACTGCTATTATGCCTATGTATCTGATTACATTGCAGAGTCGTAAAATTGATTTGCAATCTCTTTCCATACAATAATCGTTTCCATTATCCATACTTGACATATATTTCCATCATATCACAACACAACACTAGACAACTGTGCTTTTTTGCTGCAGAATGTGTCATTACCACATTAAAGGCCCTGTATACCAGATTTTTTTCCATGCATTTGAGCTAAATGTATCTTGCCCCAGTACACATGTATTTCATACGCAATTCTTGAGGTAAAAATAACTCTTGTAAGTACTATCTTCCTCTAAACACAGCGAGAACGTCAGAGAATCAGGAAGTGCACAGTTAGCATCCTAGTTTTAGCTTTACCATGACTGCAAAAGGTAAACTCATTACCGTGAATAATTAAAAGGTTAAGAATGCTTTTGGAAAGTAAGGAATCACTCCAGGCTGCTGCTTGTGTGTTTTGTTTTGGGTTTTTTTT
>KN475114.1:0-16464 GCA_000787095.1 Periophthalmodon schlosseri
CTGAGTGTCATCTGCATAGTTGTAGTACGACCCATTGCTGCTGCGTATTAGGTGGCTTAATGGCAGCATGTAGAGACTGAACAACAGGGGTCCCAGAATTGACCCCTGGGGCACCCCACAAGTCAGGGACATTTTATCTGACACATTTTTTCCAACATTTTTTCCAACTCCAAAATGGTGAGGGGAAAACAACTATAACATAGTTAAAAGCTCTGAAAAGCTGATTTTGCAGAATAGGTCTGATTTTAAATGAACTAGATCTGTTTTTTTTACATTTTAAGACAGTAAAAATCTGGTACAGAGCCTTTAAGCACAAACAGGATAAAATAAAACATATAACATTGAATGAAAGACAGTAGCGTTTGCTCAACATAAGGTATAAATCATTTGTCACTTGATAAGAGCAGTCTCAGTGCTGTGGTGGGGTCTAAAACCTGACTGGAAAACATCAAATGAGTTGTTCATTTGGAGAAAGTTAATAAGCTGTTGGTAAACAACTTTTTCAAACCGTGCTTTGGTCTGACATGACCGTGCTTTGGTCTGACATGAAAAAAGCCAGATTACAGTTTGCAAATGTACACAGGGATAAAGACCTTAATTTTTGGAGACGTGTCTTGTGGTCTGACAAAACTAAAATTGAACTGTTTGGCTATAATGAGCATCCTTACATTTGGAGGAAAAAGGGGTAAACCTGCAAGCCTGAGAACCCAACTGTGAAATACAGGGGTGGCAGCATCATGTTCTGGGGTAGTTTTACTGCAGGAGGGACTGGTGCACTTCACAAAATAGATGGCATCATGAGGAAAGAACATCATGTGAAAATACTGAAGCAACATTTCAAGACATCAGTCAGGAAGTTAAAGCTTGGGCACAAATGGGTTTTCCAAATGGACAATGACCCGAAGCATACTGCCAAACTGGTTACAAAGTGGCTTAAGGATAACAAAGTCAGTGTTTTGGAGTGGCCATCACAAATCCCTGATCTCAATCCTACTGAACATTTATGAGCAGACCTGAAAAAGGCATGTGCAAGCAAGGCGGCCTACAAACTCAGTTACACCAGTTCTGTCAGGAGAAATGGGCCAAAATTCCTGCCAACTATTGTGAGAAGCTTGTGGAAAAATAACCAAAACGTTTGACCCAGGTCATACAGATAAAAGGCAATGGTACCAAATACTAATGAAATGCATTTAAACATCTGACTTTGAAGAAAGTAATGAAAAAATGTCTATAAAAAATCCTTCTCATTATTCTGGCATTTAGCAAATAAAAATAATTTTGGTAATCCTAATTGACCTAAAACAGGAAAAGTTTAGTCTGATTTCATGTCAGACAGTGAGAAAAAAAAAAGAGTATGTCTTTTTTTATAGTGTATAGTGTATAATGTAAACTTCTAGTTTCAACTGTATACTCATGTTGTCTTAGTTATTTTTCCTTTCACTTACTGACAAAAGCATGTCTCTTTTGTTATGTGGCATAAATACATGAAAAATACTGTATTCTTAAATAGAATAAAACGCAAGTTTTCAACCTACCAAGATAGATTAAAACCAAGACTTATACAGGACTTAAGAACACAATAAATACCACAACAACTAAATTCAAACTGAAATGGAAAACATTAAAGATGCACTATGTAACTTTTCTGGGATGGGGTCTGCCACCGTGGATATGTAATTGATTAACCTGGAATGTTCTATCTTGCATTTATTATATTATGGGTATTTTTAGCGCTGGGATGAGCAGGGTCACTACTTTCTGATTTGACCTGTAACTTGGCCTGGCGGTGTCATCTTCTTTTCACCATGGAGATGGAGATAAATAAGTTAAATGACATACTATGCAATGATAATATCTTCGTGGAGATAAGGTGGCGAACCATCTATAATAAAAGTTCTACAGTGCATCTTTAAAAATATCTTTGTACCATCAATTGTACACTAAAACAGTTTGAAATGGTCTAACATGAACATGATGTTACTAGATCATAATTCTAATAAGTGCATATATTACCAGCATTAATTACCATCTGTATATTGATTAATGGTGTTCTATGACACTGTATATGATGGATGTCTTTGATTTGAGCAGACAGTGATGAGCAGACCCTTATGTGGATATAATCAAGCCTCAGTCTCTCTCTGCACTTTTGCATATCTGTGAATTATAAGACACTACTACACAAGCTTGTGAGTGTCAGTGGAGTGCTCTGATGAGTTCATGACATCAGCTAGACTCTGCTCTCTGCTCTCTCCTTTTCCTCACACATGCACAAGACAGGACCAGCAGTTATACAAGAGACAGACTACATGTGCAAATGTATTCACTCTTGGTACCGCAAAATATTTGGGATTGAAAGTGTCAGCAGAATGCTCCAGGTTAATGTTATGGTAATGGAATCTGTGGGAGCGAATTTTACAAATAGTTTCTCAGAATTGAACAAAAACAGCAACACGAACAAAAATACATTCTCACCATTGATATTTACCAAATTAAACTGTGCAATGCATTTATGAGATCCACTGTCCCAAGACAAGCTGTAGTGTATAGTGAATAATGCCCCGAGCAGGGATTAAAATCAGAATTGATTTAATGCATTTGAGTTATAATCCTAGTGCTTTGACCTATCAAAGTTACACAAACTTTGTTGAGCATATATACAATCTTCCATTCCGCCATTTTCTTCCACTTTATCGGGGGTCGGGTCACGGAAGCAGCAGTCTGAGTAGGGAGGCCCAGATTTCCCTTTCCACACACACTTCATCCAGCTCTTCTAGGGGGATCCCGGGGCATTCCTAGACCAGCCGAGAGCCACTTCAGCTGGCTCCTCTCGGTGTGGAGGACCAGTGGCTCTACTCCAAGCTCCTCCCATGTGACTGAGCTCCTCACCCTATCTCTAAGGGAGCGCCCAGACATCCTATAGAGGAAACTAATTTCGACCACTTGTATCCACGATCTTGTCCTTTCAGTTATTACCCAAAGCTCATGACCATAGGTGAGGGTAGGAACATAGATTGACCGGTAAATTGAGAGCTTTAAAGAGTAATTACATCTGAATTACATCTGAAGCATCATATTTTTACCATTACTGCAATATTCAAAGCACTTGTTCTTAAGAAAGTAGTAAGAAATTGTGATGGGTATGTGATTAGGTACAACACTGAGATGGCCATTGTAAAACAGACTTTTAAAAGGAGTGCAGGACTTAGCAGGCTGGACTCATTAGTCAGTAGAATAATTGCTAAAGGTTTGAAGCTGTGTTGCAATTGGCTGCAGCCCGACAGCCCGAGATGCTGGTGACTGTGACAGCAGGTGTGACGCCCCATTTGTGATTAGTCATAGACAACTACAATCTCCGTATCTGCACAGTCACTGAGCCAGTTAGGTGCCAGAGTGAGGCTGCACCATAGCACACAATGAGAAATACAAAATGCTGCCTTGGTCCAAAAGGCTTACATAATAAATGTCAGGTCTGGAATAATATTTCATAATTTCTAAACTGGGCAAACACAATCAAAAACTTTTTACAATTGAATTTACCTTATCTAAATTGCCATTCTGGGTAGCCAGTGTTGACAAAAAAGTGCAACACTTTAAAAAGATCAAATGCACCATCGTGGTGATATAAACATAGTCAGACACAGAGCCAAAATGTGAAAGTTGTAGCCAATAAAGAAATACTTACTTTTAACTGTGCCTTTGACTGCATCAACTACGAATGCAATTGAAATGAACAGTGCTATGACCTCCTCCGTCGACCTGCAAGACAAACAAACAAAAAGAGAGAACAGTGAAATTACCTTGATACTGGGTGGTAAAACAGTATTCACTGAAATAAAATACAAAGAGGTGGTTCATGGAAAGGTCATTATGTTGAAGTAAGTTTTAAAAAATCTAATAATGTGCATATAAACATGCTATTAGTGTTGTCACAATACTACAATTTCAAACTCGATTTCGATAACGAATAGACTCAATACTCAATACCAATTCTGAACACTCTTTCTTCAAACAATAGAATGTGATTTTTAACATTAAATCATGGTACTTTCTCTTATATTATCATGTAGCCTTATATCTCTGTAATCCCTCAGTCATCTAGATAGGTTCCATAGTGGTCCATGGACATATACTTGTCTATGTGGTTTTATACTTGTTCTGATGCAGCTCAAGATCATTTTAAAGTTATTCAAGGAAAGGTTATTTCTGTCCTGTGATTATGACTTTTTTAGTATCCATAATTGCTCAAATGAGTATCTAGTTTTTATACTAGTTTTAGTATTGATTAGCATCTGATTTTCTATACTTTTGACAACCCTTCATGCTATATTTCACTGTATGCTGAATGATAAAGCGTTACCTTTTAAAGAGCTTCATTAGTAGGCTGAGGTTGAAGATGCCTCCCAGTATAAGGAATAAGCAGTTCCAGAGGCCGATGCAGGCATAAAATGCTGGGAAGTCCAGGTTGTAGTCGTCACATATACCTCGAATGACTGCAGAGGAAAAATAAGAGTTACATTTTCTATTTGTATTGTTTCATTGGTCCAAACACCTGGACAATAGAGGGTACATAATTCATTAAAATTCAACCTGGTGTGTCAGATAATGTATCCACGAGAAACAAACTGCAGACTGATCAATGTTGATTAAATCGATATAAATGTAAAATATGCTTTGTTAAGTATTGATCCTTTGTTGAAATACACACGTTTAACACAAGACAGGACTATTCTCCCTTCAGACTATCAGGGAATGCAAAGATCAGTGTTAGAGATTTTTTTATGGAGTAAGGTGAGGTACGGATCTATACAGAGAACGTTCACAGCATCAGAAAGTTTTTTGGAAAAGATGAATGTTTTGAATCTTTGTTACAAAAACAAAACGCAGGATTATTGTCTTTGACTTGGTTAAATAAAATCTGGACTAATAAAATGGGAACTCATGGGTATTATAGCCATGATTATGATTTAAATTGCATTATGTTAGATTTATGTCTACATTTGTTTGTACATGTACAGCTCTATGTATTTTAGGGATGCATTGGTGGATATAGTGCAGAATCAGCCATCGAGCGCACTGCAGGTACCACTGTGGTGTCCGACTGGTGCTGATGGTCAGGAGATTTTATTTTTTTGTGGAGATGGAAATATTTCACAGGGGCAAAAAGAACAAAGACATGGGTTTTACAGCAGTAGTAAAACACTGATCCAAACAGACCAAACAGTGAAAAGAATTTCATTCAGATCTGAAAATGCTCGTAAAATAGGGCGATTCGGTTGTAATGTTGAGCAGATTTCTGCACTGATGAGTTATGACTTTACAAATAGACCATTGTTCTGCTGAGGTTGGCTGCTGAAAATACAGCCATAATTATCCCCCTGAGAATGTGCTTCGTAAAACTTTAACCTATTTACTTCAAACATAGCCACACCACAAACAGGCAAACAGCCCTGGTATTATTGTGAGAGCACGTTGGCACCACAGCCTCACCACGGGCCTGATCTGCAGCTCCTTCCGTCAACACGCTTTAGATCCAAACTACTGCTGCTGGCTAATACCACACTTATGCTCTGCTGTCTCTCTGTACTGAATATAAAGTATACATGTCCATGAGTTAGTTTGTGACCCCAGGCTTTTGGGAAGCGGCTCTTACATAATGACACTGTTCTGGGAAAAAGCAGGAATTTGTGGATACAATTACCCTGATGATGTGGTTTTCTCTTTTATTCAAAGAGGTGGCTTAACATAATCTTCTTACTCTCTGTCTTTTATAACTGTCCATCTGTAAAAAGGCTATGCCCTCCATACTAAATTTCCATGGTAACTTATACTACATGTTGGCGTTTCACATTCACTTCAAGCTGTAGTGAATAGTGATAAAATTGTCCTCACAAATCTGAATAATGATATATGAACAAATATAGCTTTTGCATTTTTAAAGAATCTTGTAATATTGGCTGTGGTCACATGCAGACTCAAAACCTTTGTTTTTTGTTCAACTAAAAAAATGAAAACATCAAAATTATCTGATTTCTTTCTGATTATGGTCCCTCTGATTACTCACATCAAATTGTGCAGTTTGCATATCCTTTAAGTAATTTTAAATGTCTAGAAATCAGATCTTAATCCGATTTTGGTGAGCTTGTAAACGCAGCCACTGAAATTTGCTTCAAAATGCGATTAAATGTTCAGTAAACTGCAGAAGTACATACCGCTGATGAAGATGGCTAGAGGGGCAGTGGTCAGAGGGATGACTAGAGGAGAGCCTGCGAACAGAGAGTAAATGACCCCTCCGATGCTCTGCCCAATGATGGTCTTACGGACATCTGGAAAACACAGAGATGAAGATAAAACACTCTCAGAAGACGTGATTAACGACTATTTAGAAAAAAACTGCTCTGAAAATGTGACTTTAACCAAAGATTTGTGAGCAGTTTCACAAAAAATGGATGTAAATAAACTGAGAGTGTGTTTACTCAAAGCAATAAACAAAGAAATATGGCTGTTATAGATTTGCGCTTTTACCACTTGGCAGCTGCTGAGGAGGAGGTTTAAATCTCTCCCCAAAAAGGAGACTGGAGATTTCAAGGGCAAAATAATATACATTTTGTCAGACTTGTCTCTTATCACTTTCATTTGTGCATTACTTAATATGTATTGTATAATTTTCTGCCTGACCCCAATTAAAGCTCTTATACAACAGTGGATAAATGGGGCTAGATTTGCTCTCCTCCCTAATGACTGGTATCTTACTGTTTTATGAAGTTGAACACTGGAAATGTCAGTCAACACATGAAAGGAGAAGTGATGAATGCTAATGTGATTTTTAATATGCATGGACTTGATACAAAATATGAATTCCTGGTTCCTTGGTTTACAGCCTGTTTTGAATGTTTGCTGTGTAATTTTTGGCCATGGGGAGAACTTCAAGTATGTCTGGCTATGTCAAGGTTGAAAAATAGGTCTACTGAATTGTTTTGTAGTAGTTTCTCTGCAACTGCTACAATTTGTTGTGGGTTTCGAATTAATGTTGTTACTGTATTTAAAGTGTATAGCTGTTTTTTATTGAAGTCCCTTTTCCTTTTTACTGTGGCCTTAAAAAAATTCAGTGATGGAGGGAAAAAAACATATCTCCAGTTACAGTATGCTAACTGTATGAGACAAATGGTTGCTGCTCACAAAGGCGGGCTACATCTTCATGCATATTTTAGAGAATCAATTTGTAATTCATTTTGTGCAAGTATAACTTCTGCTTGCCAGATAATTGATATGAAAGTCAAACAGTGGCTAACTTTGTAATTTTTGAAAGCAAGTTTTGGGGGGAGATTTATGTTGACAACAATGAATGATACTAGGGCTGTATGCCTTAAGTCGTTTAATTGGTTGATGGAGTCATAATCGATCAAAATTGTATTACAACTAATCCTTTTATTCAGATTATAAGGACTGATATGTGACGACAGCTGAAAAGAGAAATTAGTGAGTGAGTTACCTGAAGATTTGGTATATTTTGGTAATTCTATGTAAAAAGTACTTTTTCCTGCATAAATAGTTGTTTTTGCATTAATTCCTGTATGGTTGTAGTCTTTGGGTCAGATACATAGAGATACATAATAGTTTTGAGAATTTTTGCCACATACCCTTTTTAGTCGACCAATCAATCTGCAGGACATGTCTTTAATCAACCAAGAATTTCTTTACTCAACTACAGCCCAACAATACACATTAATTTACCTATCTCTCCGCGCGTGCTCTCATCGTTGAGCGAGCCGAACGCGATGGCAGGGAGGAGGATGGCGATGTAGAGGAAGATGGCCGTCGTCATGTACTTGAGCAACGTTTTATTACTGCCAACGATACCTGAGGGTGAAAAACGCACACAAACCCATGAGTCATATCCAGTAATGGAGCGGAGGAGGCCCTCATTTCCAAAGGACACAAACAGCAGTTCATTATTCAACAGAACATGCAGGTAAACCGCTGCAGCGCGCACTATTAAAACTGCTCATTTGGCTCCAGGTCATCCATCATAAGGAGCAGTTATTGCCTTTATCCAAATGATAGATAGGTCATTTTGGCATAAAACAACGTAATGGGGCCATAATATGATCACACTGATTTTGGATGCGTTACTTCTACTTATCCAATGGTTCACAATACACAAAACTGAAATGGTTAGGAGGAGTCATTATTAGGAAAATATAGGAAAATTACTTAATATTTTTGAGAAATTAAAATGTTTGCTAATACTGTTGTATGTAGTATTTTTAAGAAAATCTATTTTATCTAATCTGGGTGAGATTGTTTGAAGCAGGTTTTAAAACACACAAAATATTTGAAAAGTGTAAGAAAATCACAATTTCTAAACATACAGTGTAAAGTGTTGTTTTGACCCATTAAATTACCGCAGGTTTTAAATGCTGCAGTGCTAAGTTTGTCCACTGTTGACTGTTGTAACGCCAGAATAGGAAGTCATAAATCTAAAACTGGACTCGATGGAGCTTTAAACTTTATTTCCAAGACTGCCAGGTGTTATTTGGAGGAAAGTATACACTCTTAAAACTGGTGTGCCCCATGTGCTACATACTTTACCAAATCCACCTAGTAGTTTAGTATTTTTAAAGAAGGTTGTTTCTGAGTTACGGAAGCATGTGCCTATGTGTACATCTAACTGTCAAAGAATATGAAAGGTTTGGTTATCACTTGGTTCAGTACATGCAATGTTAGACAGTTGAAATACACTTGGACTACACCTGCACATGTAAAATAGCCTTAGAACATATCTTGGTTTTAGCTGTTTGGTTAGCATTGTGCTGGAAACCATATGATTCGTTCCTAAAATTCTGCGATTTAGAAATCTTGGAAGTAGATCAATCAAACCATCAAGTTGTGTCCATTGGTTCTGCACTGGACATTTGTATGGGCAATTTTCGGCTTATTGAATGGGGGCTGATTTGATGGGTCAGTAAAATCTGCTGGGAGCCAAAGCCCAATGCTGCCATGTTTGATAGGTTGAGGGAATGACAGTGGACGAGCTGCAGCATATTCCTACAGGAAAACATCACCAATGGTCATTTTGGTTGGACTGGAAATGGCACATATGAAGCACAGATGTATTTGAGGCCAAGGGTGAGTGACCAGTGAGGAGCTACCCCCAAGTGAGGCGTAATAAGGACAAGATGATTCATTCTGGTCACAAGTCGGGCCTACCATCTGTGAAGTCCGACATGTAGAAAGGCAGTCTCCGGCAGAAGTCTTCATAAATCCCTCGACCGGCTTTGAAGAAATCTTTACACTGAAAGATAAAAAAGGTTACAATCATTTGTTGGACTGGTATTTTAATGACAATATTCACTTCTAATTAACAAAATTATTACGAGGAGGATTCTTATTAAATGTCTTTACCCCCGGACCATATGTCGATAGACTTGTCTTCAGTGGTGAATAATTAAAACCAATGCTAATGAACTTTTTGAAATATCTTTATTACATAATTATTAAAATAGTTTGCTCTTGAGATAACACACACATGCTGTGCCATGATGGACCTCATCCATATTGAAAATGATAATAAGTCATATGTTGGCCATTGAAGAATATTTCTACTCGATTTAATAAAGCCTGGAGGTAAAAGTGATGACTTTTTTTAGCTTCATAATGATTGGATCAATGGATCAACTTCTAATACTTTCCTTCACACTCCAAATCGCACATTTACCAACAGTGAAATTATGACTTATAGCATAATTATTAAATGGTTTGTTGATGGATAGGTCATCGTACCTGAGGTAAATATTCACCATAATTTTACATCACTTAAGTGGCAGTTTGTGAATAAGAAAAGCAGAAAACAAAAATCTGTAAAATACAGGAAGTAGCTGTGAGTTCTAAATACGTCTAGCATCAACTGCCATCACTTCCATCCAAAATGCAGGGAAAATTTACACACAGAGAAGGCATTTTAAACATTAATTTAACAAAACAAAGGCATTGTCATTTATTTTAACTTGTCAAATCGTAACTATTGTGTAATTTAGACAAGTTTTTAACATTATGGTTGCTAGGTAACAAATATACAAATATACAAATAACAAATATATGTGATATCTGCTGCCCCTGTCCAACCAGGAAGTAAAATTATAACTTTCACCAAAATTACAAAACTAGAAAAGACTAGGCAAATCTACGGTAATCTAATGATGTTAACTATGTTTTAGAGAAATAAATAATGTAACCTGTCATATACACTTAAAGTTTCACAAAGATACTGGTGTATCTTCAGAAAAAGTTCTATACTTCTATACCTGCACTATGTTGACTGGTTGTCGATACTCTTATGTTATCTGGTTGCTACTTTGAGCAGCGTCAGTAAATGCTTGAATGATGAATCATGGTATTGTCATAGTAATTAGTCTTTTATCTGAAATATGACATTTGCTGCACATGTAATTTTTCCATTAAACAAGAAAATCTGACAAAATAGCTCTGTCCTCACATCAACACTTTGCTCCAGTAATACAGGCTCCTTTAGGGAATAGCACCATAGAAAACACATCAGGTTTTTATAGTTTGGAAAAAAGACACATTTTTGTTGATTTTTGTTACAATGCCAAATGTGCTGAAAGCAGTATTATTCTTAAATGTTAAGCTTTTTGCAGGATCAAAGATGTAATTAAAAGTTTTGAATGTTCAACCAAGACCTTTGTTGTGGTAATTCTCTACAGGTGTTTGTGTGATTAGTGAGTGACTAAGGAGCAGTTTCGAACTATCAAAATTAAACTACCGGTACTTGTTTTAAAAAATGGGATCATTGTGGCACTTATGTACAATTAACTAAGAATCCAAGAAAAATATAGTCATTAGTCAATAAACGTCAATACATTTGTCAATAAAACTGTTCTTTCACCACAGCTTCAGTGGTTAAGAATAAGAACAACCTGAACCAAAGCTCTCACAGACATCATTTCCCGTAGCTTCTTGGTCATTACAAAAATAGAACTAATCCTAGGTACAAACGGTGGTCCATGGCAACACCAAAACCTCAGTTTTGACTGAACAATGTGTATGTGAAGTGAAGGTCTTTAAAAACATTTCTAGCATAGGCATTTGATTTGTTGGTTCATTTGTTAGCTTATATCTTATTTGTACAGTAAGTATATTTTGGGTGCATTTTCTTGACTGTGGTGACCTCTAAACATAAAACACTACACTGTGCCTGAGGCTGTGCTAAACTGTAAGCTTTCCTTTATCCTGCTCTCTGCTTGAGACCTTCGCCCATTATCTATTATCTTTACTGCTGTCACACTACAGGCTGGCCCTTCATCACTCGCCTGACGAACCAACTGACACCAGTCACACTTGCGCTCGCACCTCCGACAATTTGGAAGCACCAATTAACCTGCACGTCTCCTCTGAACTGTGGGAGGGAGAGGGAGGACAAAGGACACCAAAAACTCCACCAACAAAAGCACAAACCACATAGAAAGTTCTACTCAAACTGTTCACATATCATTTTGCAGAGGATAAACAATACAAGTTAAATACAAGTTAAAAGATTGATGCTTACTTTGTGTTGATTTTATTCAAATAGTGTTGCCACGACACAAAAATTTTAAACTTGATTTTGCTACTAAGGAAAATGACCAATAATCAATACCAATTTGATGCCACAATGAATATAAAAAAACACTTTTTTAGACAATACAATGTAATTTTCAACCCAAAATGATAGTAGTGTCTTTGGAATCACTGTTACTAGTTCTGATATGGATCAAGAAGATTCTAAAACTATTCATGAAAGATCCAATGCTGCCTTATTCACATGATTTTTTTAAAGAATTGATTACTATCTGGCTATATAATTTACTACCACAATTCTAAGAACCAAGCACAGGGTTGCATTTGGGTTTTCACATTTTGGACATTCAAAAAATGGGAACTTTCCCAATGTGAATCTGTTTTTGCATACGGACAAATGAATGAGTCCCTCTTAGTGTGATTGTTTAACTGGCTACAGCAGAGTTTTACATCCCTATACATACATGATGAACTTATTATTACTACATAGAAGCCAGCTTTGTTTGCTTGCTTTTGGCTTTGGTTTGATAAACAAATGTCTTGCTATGGAATTACTATCCACCTGTTTGCCATGTGTGCTACAATATATGGTTGACCAAGCGAAGCAACAGGAAGAAAAACTATAAAACTCACAATTTACACAATGTAGTCTTTTTGAACATATAGACTAGTGGGTGGCCTGATGTCAATTTGTAGCGGAGAGGAAGTGGGCGGTCTCTTGTTTGGGGCTCATTTTATCATTGCGTTTCCTCTTCATTTCACCTGCTCTCTCACCATTTGTCTCTTCCTATAAATCCCTGGTTCGTTGAGTGGCACTGAGCCTTTCAAGCCCTGGGATAAACACCTAACACAATCCTGCACTATAAAAAAAACAAAAAAAAAGAAAAATACAGGGGGAAAAAAAATCTAGGGGAGGTAGGAATGTCTGGGAGCCCTGGTCTGTCACCTGCGACATTAGCTGGGGATGTTGGGCAGGAAGGGAAGGCAGGGGAGTTGTGACAGCGCAGTGAGAGATGTAAGGTCGTTTAGCCACTGAGGAGGGCTGGCAGGAGCTGATGCTGATTGATTAGGGGCACGGGAAAGATGGAGGAGTGGAGGAGAGAGGAGGAGGTGAAGAAAAAAAATCAGGAGATGTGTAAATGCATGAACACAGTTGCAGCTGTCCGCAGAGCTGTGATGAGACGGGGAGACGATCGAGTGGATGCAGAAAATGGGACAAGGAGAAAAAGAGATGTCAATGTGGGATCTGGTGTTTAAGGCTTTTGTAAAAACTATTCCATGTATACTTAAGGGAATTCTATAAAATGCGTGTATAACATAATAAATAATGTTCTGTGTCAACTAGGGATGGTACGGTATGAAATTTCCACAGTATCATAATCGTAACCACACTATGACAGCATACCGTGGAGTTGCGTATTTTAAAACGCTCAAAAAACAAAAATAAAAAAAAAAGAGTTTGTGTAAGATATATTGCTCCTTTGCTGCACAGAGATTTGGGGAAACACAGAGCAATTATCCGGGCAAAACAAATAGTCTACAGTGATAAGGCCTATGTACTAGGAAATAGGAGTGTAGGGAGTAAAAAAACCTAGAGACTATTCCTAGACCCCCCAAAAATATATATAATAATGAATTAATAGTAATAATTAATGAGCTCAAGACTGGACGAAGTGCTGCTTTTTTTATCAGACCCAGTAAAATAAATCTGTCAGGAAGCCCATCCTTATAGCGTGACAATTTAAAATTGCAGTATACCTTAATCCCGGTAATCAGTATTAAGGTACCCATCCCTAGTGTCAACACAACAAATAGTCAATGTTTTTTTTTTCTTTCATTATTTTTGCCAACTAGCATGGAGCATATTTGGAAACCGCTGACCTAATTGTCAGTGTTCATGTAGCAAGCCCCAAACAAGTCCAACTGAAAACCGAGGGGACACACATTTTAAATGATGTGTAGAACCAAAAAAATGCTATGATAATGACAGTTCATGAGATGTTAAAATCATATGAATTACAAAAACACAATGCAGATATGACACATACCCAAAGCAGCTGTGAAAGGCTCCAGCACTTCCGTGAGCCATGCAGGTAAGCAACAAAATGAGTGAATACTAATGAATGCAATTTTACTATTTTACATATAGACAGAAAGTGAACTAAGCGTAAGTGGAAACTGCATTCAAACAACTAATAAACCATAAAAGATTAAAACATTTTCTGTGATCTTTTGGTGTAGAAGTTGAAGATTTATCACAGTTGTTTCATAACCTCTATGTAAGTATTTTTAAAAATGTGATTCACGACTCTTTAATATTATATTCGACTCACCATTTGGGAATCAGTGCACTGTGTATTCCCACAATGATGCAGTAATCATTGTCTAAAAGTTGCATAATACACAGATCATAAAGAGATACTGATCCCAAAAAAAAAGTCTTTAAATCTTTAAACTAGGGATCAAACCAGGTCTAAAACGGGACTAAACTGATACTAAATCAGGTCTAATGAGGACCAGACTGATACTAAACCAAGTCTAAACCATGACTAGACTGACACTAAACCAGGTCTAAACCATGACTAGTTCTAAACCTAGTCTACAGAGAGGCACACACCTTTAGGGGCTTCTTGCTGCAGGGGTCCATCTCCACTTTAAATATTTAAACCAGGGATCAATCCAGGTCTAAACCAGGACTAGACTGTTGCTAAACCAGGCCTAAAGCACGACTTGACTGTCCCTCAATCAGCCCTAAACCAGGACTAGACTGTTCCTAAACCAGCTCTAAAACAGGACTAGATATATTATATTAAACTAGGACTAGACTGGTTTTAATCCTGGTCTACAGAGAAGCACACACCTTGAGGGGCTTCTGGCTGCGGGGGTCCGTCTCCTCCATGCCTAGAGGAATAGGCAGAGTGTTGGTGGCTGTCAGCTGTTGCCTCTGAAACACCAGTGCCTCCTTAAACTCCTCCTGCGTCTTGGTCTCTAAAAGCTTTTGCCTGAACGAAATGTCGGAGAACAGAGTGGCGAACGTCCTGCCCAGCTCCATCGCGGTCTTCGTGCTTTTCTGTGAACACAAAAGATTAAAGTGGTTAGACCTAAAAGAAGCTGACAGCACTTAGACCGGGAAACTATTTATTCCATATAATTCCCTTCTGTTTCGTGAAATGCTCTGATACAATGACATTTTCGTGATTTCAAATAGGATTTTCTGGATTGGTTTGCTTTCGCTCTGGGTTTTGTTGTTGCTAATTCGGTATCAATTCCAACTAAGTCTGTGAGGAGACCCAGCAAGGGGCAGAGTGGTGGTAATAATGGCCTAGCTGAGTGCAGGGAGAGAGGAACACGGTGCCAGGGAAGCCTTGTGGTCCAGGTGGTGATGATACTGTGCAGTGCTCTGGGCGAACAGAAGCAGCTGCAGCAAACAGAGTAACCAAAGCCTATAAGCTTTTCACACTGGCCACACAGTCACAGGATTAATGTGGGCTCCAATGGGCACAGGAAACCCTACCTACAACTAGTTCATCAGAAATAATCATTCGTGTCAAACAATTAACAATTAAAATATTAGATTCACATGAAATACTATTGCTGGGTTTCAGTTGACATTACAACATTATATAGACATATGATGTTTAATACAGATGAGGGGCCTAGTTAATAATATAAATGATCAGGTTCAACATTTGTAAATTACCTTTTAGATATTTCATGGCAAAGTACAATGTAATCAATAGAGAAGTCTGCCTTTTTCTCCATCTGACAGTATGATAAACCATGCTCTAGAATCTGAAAACTACCAATATAAATATACTATATAAAGACATGTTTGGAGCAAATGTCTCTTGACATTTATAGAAAAAAATCATTAAATTGACATAAACACAAATCAAACTTATTTCGGGTCTGAAAGGATTGCACTCCACTGGTGTTACTGAATAAGTCCATGAAATATTCGTGGTGTTGGGAATCCGCACCGACTCTTAAATAATCAGGTCAAATGCCTTCACTAAGGTTATTTTCTTTTTTGAGTCTGGCATCAGTTTAAATGTGGTAATGACACACATAGCCACTTAATCAGCATTACAATAAATATTTCATGCCAATATTTTCGATTTTTAAAGTATTTATTATTATTACCAAACCAGTATCCAGCACTGGATGTGGGGGTCTGCTACATCATAGTTTCCCACCAAATATTACTTACAAATGTTGATTCCAATAAAATGTGCAGTTATTGAAGACCGAAACAAGTTGGGGAAGCATATTTTATAGTGAAACATTTGAAGGCTGTTGCTTTGACTTTATGAATTAAATAAGACCACTATAAGAGCAGTGGGAGTTTCTTTAAGGCCAACAACGCATGAATGTGTCAACAGCGGAGCTTGGGGTTTGTTCACAGTGTAAATGAGAAATAGAAACATATTTTAAAAGGTCATGCCTACTCAGCACTCTCTCTGCTTAAGAAAAAATGGCGCAGATGCCGTTGTAAAGTCTAAATTGCTGGGTTGCATATATTTGCCAACCATAGGAATTCCTATTATCATCACCATCAAATATTTTTCTTGTGGAAGCAGTCCCCATCAGGAGTAATTGTGACATAACCTTGCTTTATGCTTACTTGGGGCTAAGATTAATATGTGCAAGAATGCCATTAGTGGTTGTGATTGCTGCCCATAAGATTTGCAGAGGGATAAATGGAGAAGTAGCAGGACAAAGGAGTGGAGTTCATGGGAAAATAAGATGGAAACCCAAAGGACAAAGTAAACAAACAGTGTAGAAATGGTTGGCTGGCTCATCGTCAGACCTAAAGCCCCTCCACACCACCTGCTCTTCAATGGGCAGAACAAATCACTGGAAACACAACCTACAGAAAGCCGAAGG
>KN475114.1:16538-51254 GCA_000787095.1 Periophthalmodon schlosseri
TTCGGGAATAGAACACATGCTTCATTTAGTGCATGGTGAATAAAGTATGTTCTATTTTGGAAGATCAGAAAAAAACAGAAACATTTTTTGAAAGGTATTCTAGGCTGTATAATAAGATAACAAACTACACAAGCACTGCATCCTTTAGCCTGAGGAAATCTCTCAATTTATAAGTTATGCTTAGTGGAGGATACGCCGAATTAATTGCCACAAAAGACTAAAAATTAAGTTTCTATAATAGACTTTTGAATCTACCATCAAGGTTCTTTTGATTTGATACAACCTACAATACATTCACCATTCATTGGAATAGAGAATTCGCACACAGAGGTATTTGGAAGAGCTAGAGCCAACCTTCACTTCTACATTTTAAAGTAAATGAAAGAAGGACTTTGAACAATTATTTGAAAGTTTCACTAGATCCATTATTTATTGTATTGCTAAAGGTGCACTGCGTAACTTTTCTGGTGGAGGGTGCTTGTCTTCATGGAAATGTTACGGCTTTACCTTAAATATTCCACGATCGTCTAGTTTCCATTTATTTCATTATAGGTGTTTTTATTGCTCAAAAATACATTGGAAAAACATGCATTCTAAACGTGAGCAGGGTCACCTCTCCATAGACCTGGCCTGTCAAATGGCCACCAGCTTGTCCCCATAGAGATAGATGAGTTCAATGCCATACCAATCCATGCATAACAAATCTCCATGGAGACAAGAAATTGGTGGACTACCCAAGAGTAAAGTTACAAGTGCAATTTAAATATTTTTCAAACAACTTACTCAGAATATGAGTAAAAGGTCGTTTGTCTGTATCTACAAGTTTTACTTCTTATTTACGTTGTGTGTCTCATTCTAGAAAGAGCTCTGTCTCCACTGAAGCCTGTATTGATAAGCTCCTTTTAAACAATGTGTGATAAACAGTGTAATTCAAGGTTTGCCTCATAAAAACCTGGTTGTTTCTGATTAAAGCACCAAACTCGCTCCTGGGCTGATATATATTTAATAAAGGACAAATCTCACACCAGCAGTCTCACTTTGATTTGCATGTCAGTCCCATTGTCGCTCTCCCATGGTTTCTTGTTATCTCCCGGGTAATAAAGGCAAAAATAATACTTAATTGGGCTCATGACTGGTGCCTGGCTGGGAATACATTTATAAGAAATGAGTAATTTAAAGTTTGAACCAAATTTAAGCAGTCTGCAACCAGTCAAAGCAGAACAAAAATTATATATTAGAGGGAGTCATGGCCAATTGGTCTTTTCAATGATCTCAGCCTGTTAAAATACACTTATTCAGAAACCAGTTGGAGTTTGATATGAAAAGCAAAATGGCTGCTAGTGAATAGGGTCTGGGAGACAGGAATGAGAGAATTAAGGAAAAGATGAATATTTAAGCTAAGTCATTTGAACAGCGGTTATGAGATCTGCAAATGTCCTAATAATCTGGTAAAGAGGGATGAATGGTGGTTTGGTCTGTCGCTGCAGGGTGAAAGCGCCTCGTACCATTTTGAGTGGGGCCAGAACCAGGATGACATAGCGGACTTCACAGCAGTTTTCCCCCCAGTTCTGTGGCCGCTCCAGGCGTGAGATGCACACGTGACGTCGCTGCAGACTCTTGACGTTACAGCTGGAGAGAGAGAGAGAGAGAGAAAGAGAGAGAGAGAAAAAGAAAGGAAGGGAGAGGAGAGAAAAAGAGAGGAGGATCAGGGTTTTATAAATGTCAACGGCTCACCTTCGTCGCTCTGCCCTTCATTTCCATAGATTAACCTCTTTCTGAGCAGCAACAGTTAGGCCCTGCCATGATGCTCTTTAATGCCCACACACTATGTAAATGTGTCAGTATGCGTACTATTATAATGTGGTCATTCAGTATTTTATATCACACATGTCTTGTTATAGCTTCATGACCTCTAAAAACACATGAAATGTAAAAACTCACAGTTGTACTGAATGACAGTGGACCATAAAACATTGACAACAACCACTCAACTAACCTCTACAACATAAGATTTCATTGATTTCTTATTTGTTCCATAATGTAATTAAATGGGCAATTACAATACAATAAAAATCTGTATAAGAGTACATATTATTCAAAAGCTTAACATTTAAATATTTTCTGTGGCAATTATTGAAATACATCTCAAGGTCATCTAATTTGTCTAAGTGTGAGTTCATTCACAAGCACCACATCAAAATCAGGACTAAACTGGGACTACATCTAGAACTAAACCTGGACCAGATCAGGACTGAACCAGGACTAGAATAGGACCAAACCAAATCTATATCAGGACTAAACTGGGCTCCAGCTAGAACCACCAAGAGTGTAAAGGGCGCACTCAAAATGTACCCAAATATATGGTGGTTTGTCAGTGTATGTATTAAACTGTCACCACTGCTGTCTGATACAATAAAACATGAAATATGACCCGTGTTAGCATAATATTGTGTGGAAAGGCTTGTGCATGCATTTACACTAAGATTACACATAGTCTGAGTGAATCTTACAGGATGCAGAGCCACGACTGCTGGTATCGGACTCCTGTTGCTGTGGCCGTCACTCCCTGGATGGTCTCTGAGAGCAGGTGAACTGAGGACCAAGAAAACACGTTAGTACCACATCAAACTATAGTGCCAATGTCTTCATCTTTTTAATGTCCCAATAACCTGACGCTCATATATTTCCTTTGGGCATGTATTTAAAGGTGCACTATGTAACTTTTCTGGTAGGCTCTGCCACCTGCTTGTCTTTATGAAGTGTTTTTTTGCTTTGTCAAGAATGTTCCGCATTATTAAACTTAACAATATTTATACAGACAAACAAGGTTATGCCACAAGGCCAAGTTACAAGTTAGATCTGCAGAGAGACGACTCACTCACAGTAAGAATACATACAGGTATTTTTGAACAATAAAAACACCTGTAATTTAATACATTTATAATAGGTAAGTTTAATGCCATACTGTGGAACATTGCAGTCAAAGCAATAACCTTTTCATGGAGACAAGCTGTGGTGAATCTTACACCAAAAAAGTTACATCGTGCACCTTCAAAGTCATGGATTAAATATAAATTCCTGTTCTACACAATGGTGTCGGTCAAAATCCTATTCTAAGTACGCTTTCTCGTGCCAGGCTTCCCGATATGATGCCGAGATCAGAAGTGCCTAACAAGCTTTGCCTTCTATTTTCGAGGGCGACGCGAGACTCTGTGTTTGCAAACTCCGGCACAACAGCACAACTTAATAATGATGTCCGTCTTGCCCAGAAACACCACCAACGCTTTTAGCTACGGGGTTAACTACACAATTTTGCCTAGCACTGCCATGTGTACACAAAGCGACTCATTAACGCGACCTGAAGTTGGAAGCTAATAGGAGGAATCTCCCATTTTCCGGCATGAATAATTGTGTGTTTGGGGGGATTCTTTAGCAGCTGCGAGCCTGCGTCTATCCCAAAATCCCACTCCTAGAGTCAGATCGCTTCCCTATTCAAAATGCCCTCCGACTCATCAGAAGTGAGCAAATTACTGGGTGGAAATGTTTGGATCTCATAAGCAGCGGGGACCATCATTTCCATATCATTCTTGATTTTTTTCGATCTTTGTCTTTCTTTCTCTCCTCCCCTTGCCGTCAATAAAGTATCTCTCCCATTCATGCCAGAAAATGATAGGCGTCACCATGACAACAGTATCACAGGAAAAGAGAATAAGACGGAGGGGGGCACATGGGGAAGAATGGATGAAAAGAAAGCTTGTAAGGGAAGAAAATGACAAGAGAGTCAGATAGACAGGCAGACAGACAGCAACCAGCAAACAGCGAAATATTCAAGAACAACTAACCGGGCTATGGGAATGAATATATACACGACAAGAATATGAAAACGAGTTAGACAAGGGGAAAAGGGACAGAGGAGTAGAAGGAGACGGACTGCGATTCAATTCAATTAACGGCAGTGAGGCTGACAGCCATGTAATAATCAAAAACCATCCAATTTCTCATTGACGTCAAGGAGGGAAGAGAGAGAGAAAGGGATGAACAAAGAATGATGGCGTGATAAAGCAAAAAGGGAAAGTAAAGCAGGAGCTAGCGGTGTTAGCCACGTAGCTTTTTTATTGACAAATGTTTGTGTGACGGAGAGACATGGCTTCACTGTGGGGAGTCATTTAAAGAGCGGCATCACGGCTGAGGTTTCCCGAGCTGTATTCCTATTGACAAACAGATCGATACGCTCATGATTGGTCCGGCAACACCACTTGACTTTAGATGTGCTTTAAATCCCTCTAATGCTAATAAACAACAATCAATATGTGAACCAGGTGTTTAATTTGATACTATTATCCTTATAACATGTTTATCCTCTCTACCATCTACAGCATTAATTAAAAAGCTTGGGTTCAGACGCAGCTCTAATGCTACAGTCTTATGATTTATGACATGCCACTAGTAATGGCCTCAAAACTGAAATGAGAAAATGACATTTGCCCATAATTCATAATACAGGGCTTCTTGTTTAATGTCAAACTGGCATCTTACTGTACACTGATGAAGAATTAATGAGGAACGCCAAAACTTAATATTCATTTTGATTGACTCACTATTTCACTGCATATTTAAAGATACATTATTACACATCCTTAGTTAATGGATACATCAAATATTTTTATTTATTGATTCTTAGCAAGAGCCTGCAATTAAACCAAAAGAGAATATCCTGTTCACCAAGGTCAAAAATACCAACTTACTTACAGAAAGTAGAAAGTTAGCTTCTCTACCAAAATTGTATAATTTCTAGTCTTTCTATAAATTCTTGTAGTCTATTCAGTTAGTTACTGCTACAAAAAATGATTACCTATATGTGAAATCACAACATGCATCCCTTTATCCATTGGTTTCAGAGTGAGAAAAAAATTGCACCATTGCCGTAGTAGTAACAATTCAAAATGACATATTCTATCTTAAAAAGGAAGCTGAAACCCATTAATAGGTTTTGCTTACAGCTTAAGACATATAGAATGAAAAGTACAACACTACATTAGTCTATTATTAGCCTGTAGTTACAGTAGAGCTGTCACGTGCCTCTTGGTTATGTGGTTTTAGCTAGTCCTAATCACTGTGTTACCTGCTGCTAAAGCGGCGCTCGTGAGAGGAAGTCAGGCTAAAGGTGTGACGGCTGTGATCAAGCGAGAGACTAATTAGGACACACCCATGTGATCAGTGTCAGTTATCTGAAGATTTCTGCTGCATTTCATCAGCTTTGGTTATGCAAACAACGCTGAAGCCACAACCAGGAAACAGTAGAAAAAAGAACATGAGCAGCATATCAAATATGACAGACTTCAATGGAAACTGATGGAAAATGTGAGCATGGAAAGACTGCATGGTTGGATTGGTCTTTTGATCTTGAGAATTTCTTTGAATGTATTAGACATGTGGCTTCGACCAAGGGAGAACATTGTTTCTGTGAAACACATGATAATATATTCATTTGGAGTATATCTGTTCAGTGATTATTGGGTATGTAATAAAACGTGTGTTCTGACTGAGGTCATGTAGGTAGTCTATCTATGCAGATATAGATACAAAAGATAAAAATAAAATCTACTGCTGAGCTAAAATCTATAACTAAGCTTTTAGTTAGAGTAATGCATGAATTATTTGTAACAAAACAATGTAAATTCCTTGTTTGTTTAGCGACCAAGAGCTCCAAATTGTAGCTTTGGGCAATCATATTTTTCAATTAGTGGTGTTGTATTATCAGGTAATTTGTTGATAATAGAAAGCAATTTCAGAGCCATTTTTGTAGCATATTCCACTACTTGGTACACACATTAATGCGTTAATGCCCCATTGTCCAGACTAAGTACATATAAAAGTATTCATGAAATATTTTGCCATTTTAATCTAAGAAGTTTGTAAAGGAAAAATGAAAACTTTTACTTTATACTGCTATAGTTGATTTGCGCCTACCAACAGGTGTGTGAGGCCATGTGAGGTAAACCCTCAGAATGTGTAACAGAGTGCACATTCCACTGTAATCTACAGTAGAAACAGCCCTTAAGTGCTGATATAAATGCTCCTAATTTCTTTATGTGACAGGCTGATTTTTACATGAGTGGAGAGTCAAAAGAAGACAGACAGTGTTGGCTGTTGGTGCGTGAAATGGCCTCCGCTGGTGTTGGCAGGGAGAATCTTTAGATTATGCTCAGAGGTGACCTCAATAAAATCTCCTGATCTTCTGCTGCCTAAAAGATTAACTGGTCTCAACCACTGTCAGGACACACGCGCCACTCCGACACATACACACACACACAGGAAATGATTGGTTTCCTTCAAAGCCTGGGTTGTGGAGGGCACTTTGAAGGAGGTGATTAAAACACAGAGAGCCTATACAGCAGTGGCAGTGAAACACTTACTGTATATTAGGTTTGGGTCTGGGCCAATCACAATGCAGCACACGCATGTCATGAAGTCACGTGGCGATGAGAGGACTGCGAGGACTGGGTCAACTGTCTTACGTGGAGAGAAAGCGTGGTGCAAACTAAGCCCAATTATATAAGTAATAAGAAAAACACTCCAACAGCCATGGAAAAATATAAAGAGTCCATTTTGCCTCCCAAGGACGTGCCTTCAGTTGTGAAACCATTTTAATTTTCTCTTGCTAATCATAGTGAGTCCACTCTGTATTCAGGCTGAAGCCCCCTTTTCTCTGGCTTTATAAAAGGTACTGATAACATTATTGGACAATGAGTCCGGTGGATGCAGGGCGTTGATTTGAGGGGCAGCTGAAGAGGCATCGCTATCTGTGACATGGGAGGCTTTGCTGGTGTGTGTAATCATTTGATGACTCAATGGATCGACCCAGTCCTGAGCGTGGAGAGCGACACAAGCGGCATACTGATGGTGATTGGTACAGAAGCACATCACTGATTGCAGCCTCACGGAGACTGACATTTTCATCCAATTAGCACAGCTTACCGTCATCAAAGAAAACGAAACTTTGAGAGTTGTCTGCACGCCACGGAGAAGCAGGGGACAGAAAAACCAAGAGACCGTTCATTCACCTGTTGTTAGTTCATTTTGGATTAACACGTCATGAATGAGCATTGTTCACCAGGACTCAAGGGCAGGAGCTGACCATCACAGCACTTGCCCAAAGAGCTACTAAAACCACTTCACATCGTCAAACTAGCTTGAGACATTGACTTAAGTTGCAATACTTGTAGAAGACTTCTCTTGTGCTTTCAATGGCCATCCCGGCACAGGCATTGTGAACAGCTCGCACATAAATATCTCCAGTGAACAGGGCTTAATTTCCTGCCCTCCTTTACCTCATGCATATTAAATATCATTTCCCAGAGAAAATCCCTCACTGTCTGCTCTTTGTTGGGAGCTGTGAGATCCTATCTTGATTACCGTCTACAGGCTATTACCAGAAATTGGATTTTATCACAGATAGCGGTTTCATGTTGAGTGAAGAAACCAAAAGACGCAGATGAAGAGATCAAAATGAGGAAAGAAGTGACATCTATGGCCAGCATTTTTCATGAGCTAAAGAGGTCGAATTAGGGCTTTAATTTAGTATTCGGATCATTTCTGCAGAATGTTCCGGAGAGATTTTCACTGTGAAAAGTCATGCCGCCGGCTTGGAGGAGAGAAATTATTACAACAGAGAGCCATAGCAGCTCCATTTAAAAATACACAGCACCTTTCCTGGTGAAGCAAGATAATTATTAGCTGAATATTTATTGTACCTGTGGACAGACAGACAACACATAGTTCCGCAGGTTTCAACACTTTTAAAAGTCTCTGCAGTCTATGTGAAAATCTTTAGACTGATAATGTCACAAGATAGTTAACCATAGCATCATATTACTGTTGCAGCCTTATAAATTATCGTCAGCAGCAAAAAGGTTTGTAATGTGTGTAGATACATGAAAATCATTTTATAATAACTGCATTGCCTCTACTGAATGTAAACAATGATTCAAAATAAAATGTATACATTTGTGCTTGGACCATCACTGACTCTTGAGTTGTTTAAGCCAAAATAAAAACCCTTTTAGTTAACATCATTTGTCCCTCTCTGCTATTTGTGGGTGCTTTTATTGTGATGTGAACAGACAAATTAATAAATAAACCCAGGGGAGGATTATGCAAATCGAGGTGACGAAGAGAGCCAGCAAGATCGATCAAAGGTGACAGCAATTTAGGGAGAAATGATGGTACAGTCACTGCAAATAGGGCACACAATCAGAGCGACACATAGCACCAGACAGTGGCTCAGGAAAATACAATTATAACATACATCATCGCTGCTGCTATTGACAATTAGTCAAAGTGTGGAAGGAACCCATCATCTTCATCATTATTTTAATAATCAGCCACGCAGCCAATGTGATTTATAGATTGGGATGCACCAACAAGGCAATACATTACGACCACTGACCAATACCTCTTCATCGTACCGCCTGTTAGCAGTGAAATATTTTAAGGAACATTTTGAATGGTTAAAGATAATGAGTAAGAAAAACAAAATTCAAGCAAGAAAAGGGTTGAGAAACATCAACTGGGTCAATTTATCAATAAAGTAAATAATAAATAAGTACTAGCAAAGATTAAAGTAAGTGTTGTCAATTAAGCTATTGCTGGATTTCACATGATATTAGAATATTCTATGGGCCAAAAATATGTAATACAGATTTGCGGCAGCTAAAATGAATATTGTCAAAATGTAGATTTTTGTTGTAATATAGTGAGTTCTAGGATCCTGTCACTAATAGAAATCATCAGGTTTAACATTTGTGAATTTCCCTTTTGGATATTTTAATGGAAACTACAATCAATAGGGAAAACTGGCTCTTACCCAACATCTGGGAGTATGACATCATCACATCTAGAATCTGCAAACTACCAATAGGCATTTAGTATAAGCAGGTCACATAATACTGCACGATGCCGATCGGTGAATTAAGGACATATAAAAGTCTGATGTTGACTGCTCTGTGAGACTGGGACAATCTGTTGCATCATCGGCAAATGTATTCTGCCCAAATCCCAGAGCGACACCAAAAAACAGGACATGTTCGCCGGGTAAAAAAGAAGAAGGGTACTCCTCTGTTCAAGTTGGAGCAGGACTAATTATCTCTGCGGTTCTTTCATCTTTTTCATTTCTTTAATTCTTTGTTCCTTGGGCGCTGGTTATAATCGTGGCCTATTCTCTTTATCTCACAGCTGTACAGTATTACGTTCCAAATGAGCTGGTCGCCTCACCAGCTGTAGCACCCCGAGATACGGTGGGAATTAATACCTGCAGAGATGTGTCCCATCGATAACATACTTAGGCTCAAAATGAATGTATTCCCCCGAGAAGAGCCTTTGTCCCTCTCACAGGATATTTCCTCCTCTCTGTTCCGCATCAGGATCGCACACATTGGAAATCAGGGATCTGCCAAAAAAGCAGCACTCACACACACATGTAAAGGATTTTTTTTTTTATAATTTATGGTGTCATCAATATGTCTACAAGAATTGGTATGCTAAACTGTAAAGATCAGACTAGAGCTACCATATTGTTCAGGACTAGAAACACAAACTTTATGTCAAGGGGAGACATCAAGATGAGCAGGACCAATCTTTGTTATTAGACCATTTTACTTTCCCTGTTTGTGGCTTTAAATTCAAGTACGGAATGTGATATGCCATACTCCCAGATGGGGGCCAGGAGCAGGATTAACTGCACTGACTTTCATAAGAAATATCCAAAAGGAAAATCCACAAATGTTGAATCTGATTGTTTTGACTAGGACCTTGAACTCACTATAATACAATAGTAATAATAGAATTCCCCCATCTCCATCAAATCCTGCAGGCCTATAGAATACTGCAGTATCATCTGAAACTTTGCATTAATCTAGAAAGACAAATTCCTTCAGGCACTCGCGTTTCTCTAAAAGGGGTATATGTGCAGAATAAACGATTTCCATTTAGAGAGGATTAAAGGAATTTCAAGTAAATTTAAAGTGCAAAGATGTGGGATTATATAAGATCTAACAAAGTGTGTGTTTGTTTTAATACATTTCCTATATTTTATCCGTCATTAAAGAACAGCTCAGCTCATTTTCACTCATTTAGCTCATTTTTTTTTTGTAAAAATGATTTGTTGCATAATTAGTTGGTTACATAGTCTGGAGCACAATTAGGACCTTCTATGTTCTCTATCTATTTTCCTTTGTTTAAGTACAGTGTATTTCCGATTGCTTGACAGAAGCTACAGTTGAACAACTACATACAATACAATATAATACTCATAATCTTTGGGTAGGAGAGAATTCACAAATGGATTAGGGGCAAGATTGGTTATTTTTATGGGATGGGATATTACATTTTTCCTTACAAATTCGCAAAAAGTTAGGAACATCTTTGAAAAAAAAAAAAAAAAAAACTGCAATATGGATGCGTTTGTTCCACTTGTTTTAGTACAGTGGCAGTTTGCAGTGACTAGCAAATTTTAATTAATATTTTGTCTTAACTCACCCTATATACATCTTATTTCACTTCAAAATTGCTAAGAAAAGCCTGCAATCAATTAAGCATTTCAGCACTGAGAGCAGAGCAGTCAAGATGGCCGCCCAGTCAAAGGCTCCCCTCTCACGTCTCTTTGTGCATTGTGGCATTGAAAACAGTGGAGTAGCAGCCAGCGCCGCCGTTCAGAGCCTCAGAGCCTCAGAGCCTCAGACAGCCATTTGAAAAGCCAAGTGACTGATCAATGGCAGAAGTCAATTATCACCTCTCCATGTGTCAGAGGCTACAGTCCTGCACCTCTCTTGTGGAACCATCAACTACAGAGGCCCTCAGAGACCAAACCTAGTGATACAGGCAATGTGTGTGTCCCTAGGATGAGACCCATTTGCATATAAAGCTTATGTCTTGTCATTTTAAATATGTTAGTAGTTAAAGGTGCACTATATATTCTACTTGTCTCCATGAAGAAGCTATTGCTTTGCCTAGAATATTCCACAGTATTGCATTAAAATTATCTAGACGAGCAGGTGATGCTACCAGGGGAATTTACTGGTCAAATCTGTGTAGAGGCGAACCCGCTTCCATTAAGAAAGCATATTTTTTGAGCATCAAAACATCTGTAATGAAATAAATGCTAGAAAGATACATTTAATGCTATACTAACAAACATTCCAGGCAAAAAATTACATCTCCATAAAGACAAGCAGGTCACCAAAAATTATGTAGTGCACATTTAACTGGGTGGTTCATAAAGCAATAACACAATAACCAACCACATTTCCTACATCAAAAAACAAGTTTGCAAAGAGCTACTTTGTGAAAACCCGTGAAATACTGTGAGCTTATTGTAGGAAGTGAAACTATGATATGAACTAAAAATATTTTGTAGTTGTCTCACCAGCCCAAAGCTTTAGCTGAGGCTGTTGCTGGAGAGAAGGTGATACAGTGTTATGTAACGGAGCAGACTGGAGCTGCTTTAATGGGCCGAGCTCAGACCAGAAAGAAAACACAGAAATGTGACAGCACCAGAAACCAAAAAGAGAGCCGCACACCTGCACAGACCTAGACACTTAGAAACCAATTTAAAGATTATGAACAAAAAGGTGCTTTGTTAAAATAACGTTAGAAACATTACATTTGCACTGCCCCAAGCTGTAGGAAAGACAAGAGGAAGCACAGTTAAAGCAGAGTTAGATGAGTTGTCACCTAACCAGCCCGGTCCATTCTGATGAGCTCTTGACTCATTGATCCTCATTGTTGCTGAGAGAAAAGGAAAGTGATTGGTCTATCGCAACTGTTAAATGTTGTTAGTCCTGTTAGAGCACAGTTTGTAAACCCTGAAAACAAAGCCAAAAGTGAGATAGTGTCAGAGCGTTCAAAGGTTAATATGGATTGGCTCCTAATACTAAGCAGACCAGCAACCTGAATCTGTCCTCCGAGAAAACACAATTTTCTAATGAACATGAGGTTCAAAACATTGTACAAGGCATTGTTATCTAAATATGTTATGTGTTAGCAGATAATACCCCATAAAAGTAAAATAGCCCCTCTTTACTGTCTATGCCTCTTTAATTTGAACTGAAATTTTAAGGGGAGAGAACAACTGATGAATCCATAGCAAATCCAATTACAGGTAAATGACAAATGATTTGAAAAGCAAGAGTCCAAATCCACTTTACAAAGAACATGAATGTGGCTCTGCTGGCTAACAATGTGTTCCAACTACACGGGAGACGCTTTCTGGAGAAAAACAACTACAGAAAATGACTACCAATCTCAGCAGAAACCTGGTGAGGAAAGCTTGTAAAATACAACACCCAACAAGTCAGAGGGAAAGACAAATGTTATATTTTACACATTTTCAAATCCAGATGTTTTTTCCTTGCTACACTGCCATTTGAAAGCCCTTCAAACTGTCGGTCAAACAGACAGAGCAACGATGGAGCTGGTTTGAAGTGTGTGACTTTGTGCTCAGTGCTGTGTCTCAGCAGGGGTCACATGTTTTGGGGTTAAGAGCCTGGTGCTTCCCTGGTCCTGGTTTGATTGTGTGGGTCATCCTCTCTGTCACATTGTATTCTTTGTGTCTGCTTTCACCAAAGGGCTGCACAATTTAGAAAAAAAAAAATCGGATCGCAATTTTTCTGATAGGTATTTCGATCGTGATACGACAGATTTGCAAATTAGGTTTTAAAACTGTCAGTAAGTAGGTCCATGAGCAGTAGCATCTTAAGAGTAATAACAGCTAATCTAATACAAGAATCTCATGCATTTCACAACAGTTTGTAAGGGGTTAAACATTAGGGTAAGCAATTTTTCATCCCTAAGTAGACGGAATTTGATTGTGATATATTGTGCAGCCCTGCCACATACTGTTTTTTATGCAATATACAGAGACTATCGTGGCACAAACAATCCCTATTTTAATCATTTTATTTAATATATTTACTACTGATTATAGATTAAATATAGTTATAGTAATATAGTTACTTCTATTTGTTTATAACAACAGTACAAGCATAAAGTATCATTTGTTTCACCAATTTTGTGTTACACTTGTTTTTAGACTATGGGGGTAAAAATTTGATACTCACAGTTGGAATTCCAAAATATGGAACTCGGATCCAAATTCACCCCTATAGCTGCTAGCCTCGACAAGCTTCATTTGTCACTTCATTCATCACTTAGTCCATTTCTTTATACAGTCTATGGCTCTTACCGTTCACCTCCTGAGCTCCGGCGTCAGTGAACAACATGCTCATGACCTCCTCGAAGTTGCATCCGGGCTCCGAGGTGTGGGAGTCCTGGGCCACGTGGTGCAGCATCCTCTTGAGCACGTCATCCAGAGATGCTGCCGTCTCGTCCAGGAGGATACTCGCCCGAGCCAGGAAGCCATCCAGGTCTCTGTGCGCCCGAACCTCCTCCTCAAAGTTCATCAACTTCACATACTGCAGAGCAACGAAAGGAGACACTGTGAGTTTACACTATTTTATGACAAAGACCAACAAATAGTTTTTTCTTAATAATACATGCAAAACTAAACAAATTTGCCATTTCAAAAGGGGCTGTGCAATAAATAAAATGCTCATTCAATCAAAGCAAGGTTTCAATGAGCAGCTTGGGTCTTTTTTGTTGAGAGGTCTATAACCAGTCTTCTGTCAGTAAAAGCATGTGGTTTTGAGCAGAGTTCCAATTTTGGAGGAAGAAATTTGAATTTTGTTTGTACTAAATGTCACAACAAAGTCTGACTCGTGAAAATTAAGTAAGCATTTTATTTTTTTGACATTTAACTTAGCCAATGTCAATGCTTAGTCTAATGCTAAGGAAGCCATTACCTTTGTTTTATTATGTCTTTCTACCTCAGTTCTTATTAGGGTTCTACTTTGCTTCCCTTTTTGCAACACACTTGATTACTAATATCAACCTGTATGAAACAATACATTTAGTGTTTCATCATTCAACAAAGCGCAGACTACTGGAGCATGCTAAAGATTAAATGTTTCATTTTTTCACATGTCATTAATATTACAATAAACTGTTTGATACCAACTGTCTAATCCAAGAAGAAAAAAATTGCAAAACAAAAGTAGAACATGCTGCATAAGAGCTTGAATGATTACCATTAAATAAAACAATTATATATTAAAACAGACATACATTTATGCATAGAGTGAGTACAGAATGGGGCTAATTGAATTCACATATAGAAAGTGCATTGCAGGAGATCCCAGGGTTCATTAAACATGGTTGGCATTTTCCTGATCATCCAGGCTTAAGAAGAGCTTTACATTAGCCAAGCAATCGAGTCTACTCTGACGACAACTGAATCAATCGGTTTAATATTGTGGTTTACAGTGGTGTAGTTTCAGTAACAGTAGATTAGATTACAGATTACAATTCATGAGTTTCAGAATGATGAAAATAGGACCGTTGCCATAGTGATTAATAATTTTAAATAAAATATTATATATTTTGAGTGTGAAAAAGTCCTCAAAATGTTTCATATATAACAGGAAGCTATGAACAGGGATTTTATGTTGGGAGAAGAACTGTTAGGTGTAACTTGGATATATATTTATTTTTGATCAACATTAGTTATTGGTGAAATGTTAGCATATCACTCCAAATATGAATCAATAAATGTATACATTTTACGTGACAGAACAAATATAACAGCAATAACAGCAATACTGATGTACCCACTTCTCTACATCTATACTGGTCACTCTCTGGCAGTCCAAGTCTTTGTTAGAATGCTAAATTAACATAATACAATGATGGAAGAGGTATTTAAAGTCTTACTAAATGCAACACTGCTCTCTGCTGTGCTAAAAAGCATCAGGTAATCAAGTAGTAAACAACAATTTGTAGACAAAAGCTATTGGCAGCCTTATTTCTCTGAATCTGCTTTAACACACCAGCAGAGTACAGCTGTCTGTCAGGAAATCATTTTTATTCCATAAACACAAGTGTAGCTCAACAGGAGGGCCAAACGTCAATCACTCCTGTCCATCACTTTAACTGCACACACACACACACACACACACACACACACACACACGCACACACACACACACACGCACACACACACACACGTCTCTCTCTTTATTATCTTTTTTCTAATTTGTTTTGCACTAAACCTAATGTCAACGCACCACATCGGGCCAATGGGACAGGCCGTGTGCTTCAAAATGGCAGCAGCTTGACTCATCAGATGCAGTCTCTGTTGGAGCACTAGATTCGGGAGTCACCTCTGAAAATGGACCACTGGACGCAGAGGAAAACCGCTCGATTAAGAGCCCAGACACCCAGCGGCCCATGATTTTATTGATTGAGAAATTGACAGAATTTCTGAAGAAGAGTGGACGCCATGCTGTTCTTTTGAGAAGAGAAATCCCCATCGGCGGAGCAGCTTTTGTGCCCCAGTGAATGCAGCACATTTCATTCTGTTTTTGATTGTTGTGTTTCTAATATTACATCCTATAAAAATAATCGTTGAGCATGCTATAGCCAAAACAAGTGAAAATAGTTAAACAAGCTAACAGATGCCACATGAATTCGCATATAAACAGATCCCAAAGCAAAAAATTGGCAGAGTTAATAAATTGAAATGGACAAAACAGACGGGTAGAACAAACAAACAATGTGTGAAAGCGAATATGAAGATTAGAGCGGAGATCCGGGCAAGCTGTTGGCAGAAGCAGGCTCTACAAACTCTCAGTCTGGCAGGTTGTTTGACAGGAGGCTAACGCAAGGGTTACCGCGTTTAACTAATGCTCTTTGGATGTTACATCAGAGGCCCTGAACAACCACAATGCACAGATTTAAACCACCAAATGTCAGTGTTTGTGAGTGAAGAGCTTTGCTTTCACTCAGTACATGGGATTACCGTATTTTTACATGTTTTCAGTGTTCAGTGACTTCACAAACATGATTCTTGCTGCATTGTGATAAAGAAGCATACTGTAGGTCAGTATGACATTCAAACTGTTGATTGCACTACTGTATTACTACAGGCACTGTTGTTTCACCAGGACACCACCATTTTGCAGTCATTGCTGTTACAAACCAAACCTCTTGGCTCTCCATTTAAAAAGCACACCTTCACCAACTTAATTACTTCCACTTAATTACTGCTATTCTCTGACGACCAAACTTCTCTTAAAAGGATCTTAGATCAAAGAGACTCCTGGTGATTTTCTACATCTATTTCCATTTTAAGAAGAAGCAAAACAAAAAGAACACAAGTTTTACTTTGAATTGATCAGACTTTTCTCAGACCAATGTGACAATACATTAAAAACCTATTAAAAAAAACATAGAAAAAGAGAGTTCCTTACCCTTCGTGATGTGTTGAGTAACACACATCCAGAGTCATCAGCATCTGTAGAGACAGAACACAGAATAATAAGAACAACTATAATCTCCACAAAGTTTACACTACACCACACATACACATCTGAGGCAAATGTCCTGCAAAAAAGTTTACATTTTAGATTATGTGTACTGCTTCCTTCAAGATTAAAATTAATAATGACAAATTTTATTAACCATAGACAGCTGGACTATAAACAGATGCTAATACATGTCTTGAGATTAATGAAATAGAGATTTAATCAACGCTCTATTTCATGATTAAATCAATATGGGATTTTATTTGTACATCTTTACCGCTATCAAGAGGCCCAATTGACATAATAGTTTAACTAGCCGACTAATCCTGATTAGCTGTAGTCCTCCTAACAAACCGTAATAGTGTTTTAACAGGAGAATATGTTAGCATGTATTTAAACAAACAAACTGCATGTTCAAAGTCAACATTACTATGCCACATTTGCATTTAAAAGCAGCAGCACAACATCCATAATTGGTGCTGCAAATTGTAAAATAAGGATCACAAGTGACCGCTGAGTAGCCTACAGAAGAACCGGGAGGAGAGCTGGGTTTCTAACAGTGAGGAAAATGTCAAGAGGCAGGAGTCTAAGAGCTCTGACTGAACAGGGATTGGAAGTTTCATGTTGATAAGGTTTAAATACACGTCCACAGAACCCAGGCGACCGGCAGATAAAACACAAAGGTTGGATTTTCCCAGTGTCAGTGAAGAGGACATGGGAGGAAGTAGCTTTTATGTTTGGGAACAATCAGGGCAAATTACTGTTTTCATCACATTGGAGCCTGGTGTAACTAGTCCCGCTGACTCGCATGAAATGGTCTGGCACTGCGGTTATGTAACATGGTTCTCGCCCTTTTTTTTTTTACTGTGGCGGCGAGGATGTGATTAGGTTACCATGGGCTTTTCCACCTCTGCTCGCATGTCGCAGTGTGTCGGCTCTGTCTGCAAATCAATCTGTACTTAACTCCTCCCTCGGGCCGGGGTGGGGGGAAAAGGGCAAGGAACCCCCTTTTTAACAAGCCAATAAGCCCAGGGAAAACGCCGGGAGATCACAATATCAATAATCCCGACAGTAGTGAATGGGAGGGGGCTTTGATCACTCTAACCCTGCAGGCAGCGCTGGTACAAAGGTGCAGCCGGCAGCTCCACCTGTGATGGGACCGTGGCGTGATGTGGTGATTGTACTCATCAGAAATCCACAGTGAAAAAGAGCATGAGGCTGTCAGGCCTTGAGGTATACTTCTATTCATATAAGATTAGCTCCTTCAAGTGTCCGAATACTGAATTATCAGAATTTAATTAAAGTAACCTGAGATGCAAAGGAATGTGTTATTCTAATTAAAATGCTTGTTTCCCATGTGATATCTGGCTTGAACAAAGAATATTTATAAGTGTTGAATATATGGAGTGACAACAGGTGAGGCATGTTGCAGTGCCATCATGATCATGATGTGTCAAGCAACCATTGCCTAAAGTTCAGGTACATTATAACCTGTATAAATTATGTTTTTTACACAATTAGCCTAATTTTGTCTAAATGTAAAAAGTAACACAGAATCTAATCAAATAAAAGTCTAAAAAGATCTCTTCTAAAAACTGCAAATTTAATTATTTGTGTGCTTGGTTGGCAGAAATATAAAGAGACAGACTTCAAACTAACAGAAGTCTCAAGAGAGACCGCTTTGAACCAAAGGGATCACATCTCTCACACACAGTCAGAAATAATTGATAACAATAGCATGTTTTAATGACCTCGATCAATCGTTGTGTGCAGCATTAATCACATGACCTGTATCACATGACATAGCGGCGCGCTGGGGGTTTAAATGGAAATGATATGTCTGCCTGTAGAGGGTGATTTATGCTGCTGTGGTCTGGGAGTGCACTGTACATCTGTGGGCTGTGTGCACGAGGACATGCACGCACCACAGCTCAGAAGTGGATACAATATGATCAGTCAATCTGCATCTGGGCTTTTGTTCTGTTCAAACTTTAAATTATATCAATAAAGTTACTCTGCCTAGATAATTATGGCTACTATTTTATCTACCCTCCACACTCAGCTCTTCTTTAGATGGCACTGGTGCAATCTGTCAGGAGAAGTGGGCAACCACAGTGCAAACGGCTTGGGCTGGGTATTGCCATGTATGTGTACTGTACGTATCCTGAGACAGGGTCCAAAATACATGTCCCAGTACATGCTTATCCCAAAAAAAAGGGTCTTATAAATAAATATATATAAATATATAAATATTTATTAAATGTATGTTTTTATTATGTAGAACAAAATGCACTGAAATGTCACAATTCCCTTAATGTCCAAACATACGAACAAGTCACTTTTTCAGCTTCACAGATTCAATCTCAGTTCACTATTCAGCAGGTAGTTAAGTGTATAACTTGACAATTTATAATGAATTACCATTGTTCAAAAGTAATACGACAACATCTTGTATCGATATGTGTATTGCAAAGAAGTATGTAACAATATTGAGTGCATCCAATCCATCCATGCATCCAGTGCATCCTTCTCCAGATCAGGAATACCACACTGAAGGTGTTAGATAGATGGGGCCTCAAACCACTTAGAATAATATAAACTTATAAAGAAATTACCCAGGCTAACAATGAATGAATGAATAATGAATATTGAGGGGGCAAGTCATAGACACAAAATGTTCTGACTTTGGAGCAACAACACGGTTGACTTGTAGCTCATGGAGTGGCTCAAATATTTTCCTTAAACATCCAAATGAGTTTGTGACTGCAGCACATGCAATTTAATGTGGTGCTAAATCTGTGAACAATACAAGAAACCTCACCTCAACAAACAAATGCACTTTCATCTGTTATCGCTGAGGTATTTTGTGTGGATGTTTATGGCAGAAAAAGGATTGGAGGAATACTATGATGTCTCATACTTGTCCTGTCTGGAGCAGGGCATGAAGTAGGAGCCTTGTGTTTAGTGTAAGGAGCTCAGTTCTCCCAGTGTCATCTCTCTAAAGGTGAACGAATCGCACTGATTACCATAACAGTGGCTGTTGTTTAGCTCACAAACCAGGCATTACCACACTGCTCCAATCGCTTTAGGAAAAACACTCACCTCCGTCTTGTTTTTCTACTTAAAAATCAGGATTAAATTTCGAATGGGTCATCAAACAACAGCTCTGCATCAGCGGTTTTAATGTTGTCTTTTCAAATCCAGAAATCATCCTTCAAAGTCAACAAGGGCGTCAAATGTCCGTGGTCAAATCCGAAGTCTTCAAGTTGTTGCAGTGAGAGAGGGCCGTCCTTCATCGTGACTTTTCCACTTGAGTATTCAGCCAAGTTGATTGAAGTGAAATGGAACTAGGCCCCGTCCTGGCAGAAATATAATGATGAAATCAATTCTATTTATGGGGAGCGTTTGACAGCTGTATGACAAAGTCCGGGGAAGACAGAGGAACGGACACGCTTCAAAAGTGAGTGCCAACAAACAACATCCTCCTCCTCGTGCGATCAGTTTCAAATGAACATTTAAATACTTCAGACATAGCCATCATCAGCAGCACTTTTACATCAGTTGACAAACACAGTAGATGATCTTTGGGCCTTTAATGGGAGTGACAAAGCCTGTGAAATTACACAAGTGTTATAGGTCAAAACATCTTTTCATCAAAACCCAGAACTAACTGTAATACCTCCATATATTTACAAGTCCAGGCAGGGCATTCTTATGTAGAAACGGTGCAATACAATTTGGCAGAACATATTTTCAAAGCCATAGTAAACTGAATTAACCTGCCACTATTTAAACATTTAAAGCCTTGGGTCGTTTGCTGTCGACACGTTGCAGCTGATATCATCAACATTCCCTGGGGGGCAAAGTTAACTAGAGGCACTGCTCTGTCTGAGCTCTGTAACTCAAGTTAAATTTTAATCTCAGCTTTGTTCAACATATTCCAACCATAAAGAACTGACTTAGCTGGAAATACAACAGATGAGCTGATTTGTGCTGTTAAACTCAAATAATATTCCAGTCACAAACTAGCCAGCATTAGCCAACAGTTTTTCGCTCTCACCTTTTTGTTGAAAATCAAAACACCTACATGGGACCAAGAACGCTCGTACTGATCACAGGCTCCTCAAAATGTGTTGTTTAAATCAATTTTGTATTTTTCACAAAATAAAAAAAAACTTATCCGGCTGTGTTTGCTAATGTGTGTATTGTGTCACCATGGTAACTGCTGAACATTACTCCACAGACATATATGCAGTACCCCCCAGTGTGATGTCACTGCAAAGTATCAATTGCTTACTGAAAAGTTTACTGCACTTTCTTCTGTTTTGAATGACCTAAACATGCGCTTAAAACTTTGGCAACTGGGAGTTCAAGAGACTGCAGTACTACAAAAAAACAATCTTGACTTGATTAACTTGAGAGACTTTTTATATTAGTTTGTTCAAAATGTGCAGTTTTCTTCCAGCCCAATGCCTGCCTTAACTTGAATTCTTAAACAGGAGAAGACCAAATGAATCTCACTTGAAATCACGGCTTTGTCTAAAAATGGACTGACTCCCATTAGTGAACAATGAGAGCAGTGGGATTCAAAGACATCCTACGGATGTACTTTACAATTAATCAGAACTGCACTTAAATTAACTCAAAGTTGAAGGCCTTTTAAAACATATCTTTGGAGAGGTGCACTAAAAATCCAGGAGGGACGGCATTATAAAGGTCACAAATCAGCCTGGCACCAAATTTCAAAAGTGCTCAAGGCATTGCAACAGAAGAAAGAAGCAGGGAAATGTAGAAAGGGAAATGAATTAATTATAAAAGACAGATGTTTTCACGATTACATCTAGGTGGTGTCTTTGGATCTGAGGTATTCACAAAGCTATTAGCCTTTCCAAACGGCATCTTATTTAAGCAGACACAACTTGATTACTAATAGAACCCTTATGGAAAAATTTTGGTAAAATATCGAATTGCTATTTTTCTGACAAGCATTGCGATTGTGATTAGATTCGCGGTTTATGTTTTAATAACAGGATTCTGTCCAAAGTTCACATTTTAAATACAGAAGATTTGACAAAAAATGTACGGATCTAAACTACAGGGTTAGCAGTTTTTATTGTGGAAATGATGGTGCTTCAAGAAAGCCTTTTGTGATTTGCTAATAGCCTCCATTCAAATTACGATTTCCATTCAATTGTGATTAATCTCGCGGCCCTAGTCGTTGGTTACGGTGGACGGGCCTCACAGTGTCTGATGATGTGAAATAATAAAATAATAACACAACAATTTGCAGCATAAATGAAACACCTCATAGCTCTGGGATCACAGTCAAGTGCTAACTTGATTCAAAGTGGACCAAAGCAGCTGGAGAATAGCCCAGATACGAAGTGGGATTTAGATAATAAAAACTGGCAACTACACATCCACAAATAGTTATTTAAGAAACTAAATAGTTATTTATAACTGATTAAATTATATATATTTTTGTCCTCACTGCTTTAAATTACAACTCTGTGTTGGGCAATAGTGGCACAGTGAGTTAAGCATTCACCCACTAACTGAAGGTTGTTGATTTGCACCTACCACAAAAGCGCACACTGTTGTTGTATCCAAGTCTCGTTACAAACTTTATAACAGATGGCGGTGACTAAAATAAAGTAAATAAAAGTTAAAAATGAGAAAAAATATGTTATTCATCTTGTCCAGTTAGCCTTGTGGGAATTTCAGAAGGATTCCTGAGTAGATGTTGTATGACCTAGGAAAGCTGCAGGAGTGGTTTTAATCTCCCACAGTGAATATATTGCACATTACATCAAAAAGAATTAGGACTGCTGCCATAGGAATAAACAATTTAAAACTAGATATTGTATTTTTTAATGGTGAAAAATCCTTAAATCTTTAAAATGTCACATATATCAGGAAGCTGAAATTCAAAAATAGTAAACCTTTGAACAACAATCAATGAGCTTTTGCTTTTATTTTGAATGTGACAAAATCTAATAGAGCAAGACGTTTGACCTTGACAAAAGTGCACACAGGTCTGCCGCTGCTGCCACAGATTTAAGTGTTATTAAGTGTTACCCACAGTGAGCCAAAATATTATCACTACATATTTAGCATCCTCTACAGGGGGTCTTCAAACTAAACAGCATTAGTGCAGATGAAGCCTGAGGATTTCACCCCCTCTCTCTATCTCTCCCTCCCTCTCTCTCTCTCCCTCTCTCACTGTCTTTAGACGCCCTGAGTGTTACTAAGTATGGCGGCACGGCCCAAGTGACACATTCACCTGTGACACTCGTTCTCTCCTGCTCGCGGCCCAAAGCTGCACCTGTGGCCGTTGCCGTGGAGACACGCTGACCTGGAGGGGTTTTTCGAGATGAGGTCAAAATCACCTGCACCTGGAGCTGAGGAGCTGTCTGTCAAGTCAACACCTGCCATCGCTGTGCTGCACGGGACCCAATGGCAAATGAGTTTAAACTTCTCCAAGGGCCTTTGTACAAGTTTTCTTTCAAATAAAAAAAAAGAAAATTGGGGTGGGGTCATTTTTTTCTTCTCCAGAGATGTGCTGTGAGTTCCTTTGAAGAATGTGCCTCATGATGTAAAAAGTACATGAAGCAAAAGACAAAGATTGAACTGCTTTTATTGATTACAGCGTAGGGAAACAGAGGGTTTCATTGACTGGCGAGGCATATTCAGGTTCACAGATCTAATTTTAAACCTTTTTATATTGGGGCAGCTTACACCATCCTGAACGCATGCTGGCATCAACACAAAGCTACCACAGGGGGTTTGGGCAGCACAGCACAACATCGCAGGGACAGGAAGGACATAATCAAATGCCCAGCTGCAAAACAACAACCAACACATTTCATTGAATCAGCCGTGGGACCCAGTCAACTCCATTTGTGCGAAATTATGACTGGATCACATTTCCAAATGCACACAACACAATCAGGCCACTGTCACTCAGCCTCCTGTTCAGTCTCTGTGGTCACAAGACAAGTTGAATTTGTTGCTACAAGTTTGACTCTGACAAAGTTGTAGCAACAAATTCAACTTGTCTTGCAACTTTCTGGGACTGTATTATTTAAAACTGTACAAGTAATCAAATTAATATTAAGTCTCCAAAATGTAAAAAAAAAAAGTAAAACTCTGGAACATTTCTGATACAATATATCGAAGTGAACTCGAAATTGTAATTTGATTAGGACTGCAATTATTTAGGTAATAGATCATCCATTATATAAATAAATAATAATAATAAAATGTCATGTCTTTTAATCAAACAAACAGCAAACCCTTTTGTTTAGACCGTATTGTATTATTTAAGCAGGTGTTTACAACATAAACTCTGAACAGAATCCTACTTTTAAAACATTGATCGCAAATCTAATCACAATACCATCCAAAATGATGCAGCCTTAGATTCGATCCACGAGACTAAATTATTCCATGTAGTTGTTAACTGTAAGATGCAAATCAAATCAATTCTTTGAATGTTTCACCATGCTACTCTGAAATATTGTCATCTTTACACATGTACTGAGCTGTACACTTTGCTCTCCCCCTCCACATCCTGTGGGGGCGCCGCAGCAGCACTGACCTGGGCCGGGGCTGATCTGATTCTCATACAGGTGGATGTCATCTCCGCTGGCGATGGGAGAGTCCTGTCCCTCCTCTCGGCCCTCGCTGCCCTCCTCCTGCTCCGCCTCCCGCTGCTCTGGGGACACAACAGCACAGGGTCACCTCTGGGACCACACACCAGACACCTATTGGACGGGACTTACATTTGAGTTTGTGATGCTTTTAAAAATCTGATGATGTCCCTACTGTAATCACTCTGACAGACCTCTACACCACTTTCTCAAATTCAGTTACACTGTTTTATTGTTTTATAATTGACACTACAAGTACCAGACATTTTATAAGTCTGTAATAAATGAACATAACAAAATATAATATTCTGTAACAAACATTTCAAAATGTACATTACTTTTATTAGAGCTACAACCTCAAATGCAAGAAAAAAACAACAAGCCAAAAATCATTGTTTTAACGATTTACCATTCTTTCTAATTGAACTGCATTGTTAATTCATAATTGTATAAAAAATCCAATTGGTAGCAAGTCTGCTTATGCAAACATAATTATACTTTGGCTTGCGTTTCAAAAACACTTTCAAATGTGAGTTAGCTCTGCTTTGTGTCTAATCTAAAATGATTTGTACTGAGAAGGAGAACAGTGCAGTACCTGGCTGATGGATCACTGACTTGTATGAAGCAGTCAAACATTATATCATGATTTTGGTTGAAAAGAATCGGGTGTCTCAGAGTCTTTTGTAGGACCGAGCCAGTTCTCTGCTCAAACAGTGCTTTAAACCCAAGTCTACAGAAAGCAGTATCTTCCAAATGTCGTCGCCGCGATCACAGACAATCTCTCACACTCACACTCTTTATCTGCTGACCTTATCCCAGAACAAGCCCCAATTTGGTTTCCTTTCAGTGCAGCCTTGCATTGGGATCATCCCTGAGCACTTGACATTATTTGAACCTGGCATTGTAGTCGCCAATTCTGCCTCCTCTCACCGGCTGTGCACTGACTTTCAACTCACCTTGGGACGAAGACTGCAGCAGCGGGAACTAATCGTAACAACTCACACCTAAATGCGGATCATTTTGCACAAGTATGTTCCGTAAAAATGTTTTCTTGTGCTAAACTCTAAGTATGGTGATGGTGATGGTTTGAATGAGAATGGCTGTCTAGAGCTGTGCATGTGAGCAAGTAGGAGGCGAACCGAAACAAGTGATGAGGAGCGGAGGATGTTTGATTTGAAAATACTAAATGATAGATGTGTTTCCTTCAAACGTGTGTGATTTTATGCAGCAGCCTCGGATGTCACATACAGAAAATTTTGAAGATACAGCCTGAAATGGGTCAAACAAGCTCGGTTCAACTTTTTACTTCACTTGACTCTATTGCTATGTGTGGTGTTTGGACATCATTATTTATCTGGACAAAGGGAGCTTACATACAAAGTTTACTGTGTTAAATAAGGTAGGATTTTTTTTCAGAGACAGTGAGATGTAATACAATTCATGTGTTTAAACTTTCTGTTCAAAGGCAATATTGAAGGACTTTCGGCAATCCAAAAGATAAGATATAATTTTTTATGCTTAATTGTTAATTGCTATGGCAACGGTTCTAGATTTGCATCACTCTGAAACCAATGAATAGGCAAACACATAAACAAATCATCGCTTTTTTACACAAAGGAGCTTGACCTGTTGACAAAAATCTAGTACATTACTCCACATAATTTGAGCACTGCTTCTTTATTGCAATAACAAACAATGAACAGAATTGGGGCTTTAGTTTTACCAAAAGTAGACAGAATTATTAAAAACAAAACCCTGTCCATTAAAAAGAGCAGACCAAGCTGTCATCCTTTTGTGAGTGGTAAACATAAAAACATGTTTATTTTGCTGTGAGACCTTTCACACAGAGGATGTAATGTTCTGGTACATTCTGGAGATGGGAAGAGCACAGGTGATAATTGCAGTGTGTTGTATACACTGAAAAGATTACTTTAATCACGTAAGTCGTGTTTATGTCATCAGATGGAACACTGGCTCACGATGAGACCTGGGCCATATCATATTGTTCACAATATATTGTCATTTGCTTTGGGAGGAATATGAAATTTGAATATTGTGATAAAATTACTTGTGCACTGCAAGTGATTTTCCGCTCAGAGGGAGGTTGGACAACTTTTTACAACTTACACCCAGAGCAGTTTATACACTGAGACTGCAAGAAAAATATTTAAAGGCCACAATGACGTATTTACAGCTATATCATTGATTATATTGTCATTGGTAAATGTTAGGCCATTTCGCCCTGCCTCATGACCAGAGTTGGCCACATGACAATGTGCTACCAAAGTTATTAGATTACCATAAGTACTTCTAAAAGTAATGTATTATGCTACTAAAGTAATACATTACCAAAAAGTACTTTTCTGGACATTTAACTCAATTTAAATGTCACTTGCTTAGGTGAACTTTAAAAAGGACAAAGCCAGCCTCTCCGTACTTCTCAGTCCAAACATGTTTCTCGTGTAGATAGCTCTGTTGTATAATTGTGATGGGCGTATTTTAATTAAATCGACACCTGGAGCAAACAGGGCAGTCTACAGCACTCATGCATCTGTGTGTGCAGCCAAACCTGGAGCGCTTCATCCTAACACAGATCTGTCTCCTGCTTTGGAGAGGTTGCTGTTTTATGAATAATAAATGTCATATCAGCATTTCATTCTTCTATAGGTCTGGTATGGGCTCACATTTAATATGGCCCCACTGGTAATGACATAGCATTGGCATATTAACAGTATTTGGACAAAGACTATTTGACCTCCTTCAGTCAACAGGGGGGTTTGGCTTTGTCTTTTGTATGCTGTTTTGCAGCGCTTAATGCTAGTGTCCAACAGTAATGTAAATGTAATGTAAGTGCATTTATGTGTTGATAAAAGGTTGCCTAATACTGCTGCTTCAGGCTGTGATTGTGCTGTGTGGACTGGTGTGGTGAGGAGTAATTGGCTAGGGAGGACAGGGAGCTTTTTTCAGTCCTGAATGCTTACTGTGCCACATACTAATTGGGCTCCTTTCCTTGGGATGAAGGTAATGAAACTGGGGTTAACTTAACAGCTGGTGCAGAGTTTAAATTTTATATCCAAGCTTTGAATAATGTGAGTTTTTCCCTGCCCACGTTCAAGTTCATAGCACCAGCACATAACTGACTGCATCTACAAAACACCATTCCCTCTCATCATGACAAGTCAAAGAGTACTGGTGTACCCGCTGTGGCTCACACACAGTTTCCTCATTAGAGCAGGCTTTGTTTTCAGCCCAAAATAAAGGTAGCATTTTTGAGTCGACTCACCCATTTCTTGAAAAAAGTATCCATTCTTGGACATCCCAGAAGGAGGCGCCTCTGTAGGAAACAAAACAGAGACAGGCTTCAGTTATTGTGACACAAACAGCGACACCCACATCTTCATGTTTGGGCTGTTAATTGTTATTACAAAGTTGAAATGAGATATGACAAACATTAAAGCCAGGAGCTGGATCCTTGTTCTTCAGAGGCAGTGTTTAGAAAGGAAACACCTGTTTATTTCAAAGTAAAAAGCCATTTGGTGGTTTAGGTTCACTGAAAGATCCCCCAGTATCATAACAATAAGCTAAAAGTTAGCAGTTTGAGTAATGTAGGACACAGTTCGAGTTACTTGATAAATGAGAGTTTATGGACAATAAACTCTATATCTATGTTATTGTTTTGCCTGTAATGTTCCACAGTATGGCATAAAACCCAATGGAAACACCACAGGTAATTTTAGCAATAAAAACTTAAATTAAACACGTCTGGGTCCATGACTGGTTTTGACCCTGTTGTTTTGACTGAATATTATGTATAACTAAATATTATGAGTTAAGAGCGCAAGGTAATTGGCGTCATGAAATCATGTTGGAGCATCTGTGTGTGCAGCCGAACCAAGAGCGCTTCATCCTAACACAGATCTGTCTCCTGCTTTGGAGAGGTTGCTGTTTTATGAATAGTAATTGTCATATCAGCATTTTATTCTTCTATAGGTCTGGTATGGGCTCACATTTAATATGGCCACACGGGTAATGACATAGCATTAGCATATTAACAGTATTTGGATAAAGACTATTTGACCTCCTTAAGTCAACAGGGAGGTTTGGCTTTTCACTTGTCCTTTGTATATTGTTTTGCAGTGCTTAATGCCAGTGTATTGTAAATGTAATGTGTTGACAAAAGGTTGCCTAACACTGCCGCTTTAGGCTGTGAATGTGCCGTGTGGACTGGTGTGGTGAAGGGTAATTGGCTAAGGGGGAACGGTGCTTTTTTCAGTCCCTCACTGAACATTTCATAAAATCATATTGTAAATGAACAGCAGGGGCATACATGTAGTTGCTTCCTGTGACATGTGCAGTAGTAGTAGTGTTTGGTCTGGCACACTCTGGCACCAAACTAAGCCTCCATGACCCCACTCCAGCAAAACCACATGAACCGCCACCCCACACGATTCACTTTACAATCAAAATATTGTTTAAAGTATGGAGTTAACGCATAACAACAGTTATACTATATATATTATGTATATATATTTTTTCCTGGTAGTTATTCAGCCAATTTTAGCAATACATGTGAATCCATAACTGATATACTGGTCAATGTTTCGGGAGAGGCCTGTGCTTTATGAGTCATTTTTGTTTTTCATGATGATTTTAACATGTTCTGATCACAGAAAAACTGTGCATTGACATTTCTGAACATTTGACTGAACAGTCTGCCCTACAGTCTAATAGCCTCTACCACAAACAAGTTAGCTTCAGAAACCTCAAGTGTTGGAGTCTGCAGACCATGACAAGTCAGATTTGTCAAACTTTTTGAAAACAGTAAACAGACTCAGGCTAAGTTGTGTAACAGACACTACGATCCTGAAAAAAAGAAAAGTTAAAAATGTGAAAAATCATCTGAAATATCAGATGCGATTCTTTTTACACAGTTTTATCGTAACAGTGCTTACTGCTGCTTTAAAATGTGTCCAGTGATAATTTGTCCGTTCAACATTTCTTCAGCTTCTCATCGTTTTGCACTGGGATGTAGCAGCATTTTAAAAGGCAGAATATCTCATTTTGAAATGAAAGTTAATCTGGTGGAGCTACAAAGGAACAGACGGTGAATCTGAGAACAACATCTCTGTGTGTTTGTCACACAGAGCAGACGCACGCTGCATCCTGATACTTTGAAGGTTATTGAGACATTGTGGGCCCAGGCTGAAGGAGGGGCTGTCCAGACTGAGGAAGAGTAAGAGCTTTTCTACAGAGCTAAGCCAATATGTTTCATATTCATCCTATAACCAAAGATCAGCAGCACGTGTCCCGGGGGTCTCCCTGACTTCACTGCAGAAACACTCTCCACCGGCACACTCAGCCAGCACATACAATGAATAGAGTTTCATCTGCTTTCTGTCTAAATTGAATTAAACAGCTCCTAAAACTATAATGAGGAAGACTATCAAGAAGGCCCTTTGAAGAGACAACCATCCAGATTCAAATATGTTCACTTTAACTATTGTTGCTCACTAAATTAAAGTTAGTAAACAGGAAATGTGTCTGGGGATTCATGTATACTCATAACAGTTTGCTTTGTGAATCCACACAGGTAATGAAGACGCTGCTTTTTAAAATGGTATTTGCATTTCACAATGAGCTGTTCTCCATTAAGTCTCCTGGCATTTAAGAGCAGCCTGTTATGCTTAGCAATGTGTTTCTGAGTACAGCTAAATATCAATGTAATAAAGAAGAAGTGATAAGAGAAGAACTCCTTATAATGAGGTCTTGAAATCAGTACTGGCAGTATGACACATTTCGGAGACTAGTTCTGTTATTCCTAACATGATGAGAACACAGCACTGGGGTTATGTGCAGATTTTCAGGCTAATCCAGTTGTGCTAGATTGCTAATCTGATTTATAATATATTATATTAAATTATATTGCTTACTTCAAAGTTGTACAGTATAGTTTGATTTGAATTGCATAATACAAATGATTCATAACAGACAGTGACAAAGAAGAATTATTTAAGACTTTTTTGTTAGTAGGGGTGCAACGATTAGTCAACTAACTATGACTAGTCAACTATAACAAAAAGTCATATTCTGATCATCTTAAAAGCTATCTAGACTAAACAGACTCTGAAAGACATGAAAACAGACAGTGGCATTATTAAATCTAAATGTATATAAAGAATAAACTATTTCTTATTTTCATCAATAATACACTTTATTCATAAATATTCTCCATGTAGAGACCTTCAGTCATCATATTTCAACCTTCATTTGGCTAATAAATAATAATAAATAATAAAAGTCTGAATGTACAATAGAAATAATTGTCGATTTCCAAAATAATGGTTAGTTGCAGCCTTTGTCATGTACATTTTGTCGCGAGTGCACTAAAAGTATCAACGTTGTGAACATTTGATAGACAGCATGCGTTTAAAAATGGAACACGTCAGTATAAACTGGAAACGCGCTCTCTGTACATGAGCGGTAACACTAACAGTGACAAGAGGCTGGAGCAGAGATGTGAGCTGTGACAACATTCCTCAAAAACATGGTTCCCTGGTGGTTTGCTCTTCACCTGCTTCCTGAAATATTGAACAGAAAAATGCAGAGTGCTCCTTGGTTGGCAGTGGCACATTTGTCTGACATTTGGTGCAGATGATTGTCATGTCAGTCACATCCTTGTACTTGCACAGAGGTCCAGCACACTGTGGTCTGCGCCGGCTGCTGATGCATTAAACATAACATTGGTAAAACAAACACTTGTCTGTTCCACTAAAATGTAATAGACACTCAGCTCTGTGCACAGCCTATTTCATCTTGTCATTTTCTGCAATATGTCCAGCTTAATAAACAAGCACACACATCCACTGACAAGGTCTTTCAGCATATAACTCCTAAACATATGCGTCATGTCAATTACTTCATATGATGCAGCAAACAAGGAGTCCAGCATCCGTGTGTGGCTCTACTCAACAATATATGTAATGCACATTCACCACTATGTTTGTTTTGCGACTTCACAGAGACACATTCTAGTCAGGCAGAAGAACAGGGAGTCCTAAATAAATTCCGACTTTTCCAAATTCCAAAACCAATAACCCAAAAAAATCTACAACAGGCAGTGACCTTGACTAATATCTAGTGTTCAATCACCTGCACTCAGTTTATTAAGCGAAGGCAAAACCTGACATATTGGAACCATGTTGACTCTTTTGTTACATATTGCAAACAAATCAAAATCACAATCTGCAATTATTTAGGTAATAGAATTTACAACAAAATGTCTTTTTATAGAAGAATCTTGTACCTGTAGTTCAGACCTTTACAAACATGTTTTGAAATGTATGGCATTCTTGTGTTAGTTTAGCTTTCATATTTCAGTCTGGGGTTGTTTACAATGTGCACACTGAACAGAATCCTACTTTTTCAACATATTATTTTGCAAATCTAATCACAAAAATGCATTTTCCCCCCCAAAATTATGCAGCCCTAGTTGTGTTGACTAAAACCCTTGGAGTAGATAAACTTGTTCAATCATCAGATGAACAGTGTAGCTGCAGGTTAAGCCTTGACTCAGTGCTGTGTTCTGCCTCCTAAAAAGCCATGTTGCTCTTTAATCCACCAGGTCTAAAGCTCAAATAAAGGAGAGAGTATGGTGCTGTGTGTGAACTGTTGGACTGATGTTTTTTTTTTTTTTCTTTCTGAGAGGAGAGTACACAAATAAATAATGAAACTAAGGAGACACTTCAAAAATGAATATAACTCCCAGAGGCGGGAAAAAAACCATGTCAATTCCATTTCATTATGGAAATACTCTTTAGGTATCGATACTGAGAAAAAAAAAACAAAAACAAAAACAAAAAACACGCACATTGTTTCTTTTATATGACAGTAATTGAAGTTATTAGAATGAACAACAACTTGATCCACCATCAACAAATTCTGATTGATAATCCAAAGATGTGACAAATTACAAAACAACATTTTACATTACAGCATTTCAGCATGGAGCTCAACATACTAGTAGGAAAAAAAACACACATTACCAGAATTCTGAAAGATTACAGAAACAGCAAGGAAGATAGAAATGGATCTTCTGCTCAAGGAAAATGACAGTATAACTGAGTCAGTTGAGATAAAAGTAGTTTGCTTTAGTTTTTATGCCCTATTAACCAATTTCCAATGTGAATAGCTGCATGAATAAATGTTTACCTGACATCTATCAAATCCAATGCAAGAGAAACGATGTAAAGAAGTGTGTGTGTGTTTATTAGGCTGGTGATGTCAGCTTCCTGTGGCTCGGGCTGAGGCTCAGAGCGAGGCGCTGCTCAGATCAGGTCTGTATGCGCGGGGCTTTGGGGCTCCTACAGATGCATAAAGAGATTTAGGGGGATTCAAAGGAGATGTGTGATGGCTTTAGCAAATCAATGAGATCCAGCAGCGGGTTACTCTGTGTGAGACAACAACACTCGGCTTGTCTGTGGACACTCACTGTTGGGCTAAATTTAAACATTACAGCAGCAGATCATAAAACATACTTTTATGTGACTTGAGTGAACAGACAGTCGTAGTTAACAGTGTCTGTTTTTACTGAATATACTGTATGTTGTGCTGCTGCACAGACTGGACAAAGCAGATTAAACCTTAGACATAATGATCTTGGAAGTCCTTTTTCCCACTGTTGTAAGTGGTTTGAAAATGAAGGTTAAGGTTAAAGGTTAAGGTTAAAATATGACTTCAGTAATACTGTCCATGTAGGGGCAACAGAACCTTAGGCTATAATCCGGTGTGTTTACATTCATGTTGTATCATGTCTGTCTATTAACATGCACTGTCCTAATCAAATAAATAAAGAGGTAAATTTGTCCTCTGCATTTGACCATCTTTGAATGCTGCTGGGGCGAGCAATGGGACTCAGAGTGCAGTGCCCCGGGACCCAACTCCAGATCTTGAGCTAGCATTGGTCAGGACTACCTTAGCTGGAGGATTCTACTTATTGTGCACGTTTTGGGTTGATGAGGAAAACTGGAGTGCCCAGAGGAAACCCATCCAGACATTTGAAGAAACATGCAAACTCCACACAGAAAGGCCTGGCTGGCCTGGGAGTTGGGAACCTGAAACTTTTGGCATGAGTGCTAGCCACTCAGCCAGTGTGCGCACACATTTTTATAATGTTGTATTATTAATATGTTTGTGTGTTTTATATTATCCCTTTTGGATCAGGCACAAAAAGCAAAAAACTATTGAAGGCATGTAAAATATCAGCAGCTAATGTCATGTTATTTTTGAAACAAATGTAAGTATAAATAAAAAAGAGGAAGTGGTCTTGTTGCTGACAGGAAGTGTGAAGCAGTAGTGTTCAGATGCGTATCAGTTATCGCAGTCAGCACATACATGCTTGTGCATAGTGTCAGATGTCAGTGCACGCTGCACTCTGTGATATGTCTCAATAGTGTCTGATAGGTGCTATCTGTAAAGAGATGGCAGCCTTGTTTGATGCCTCTGCAGCATTTGAGATTTTGCATCCGTTTTTGTGACAGAGGAGTTTGACAAAGGCCGAGCGAGCACATAGAGATGTGGTGAGGATTTCTGCCTCTGTAGTGCAAAGGCCTCTCTGGTCTTGGATCACACACCTCCTGACTCTTTGTTCTGCTCTGAATCCCCTTTTGGATCCTGATTTTCAGAAAAAAACTAGAAAATGTAAAGAGAACATGATTTCCCGCTGTCCAGGCCGAAAGGAGACATCTCGTACATTACATTGAAGGATGGTTGTGGTGATAGGCGCCTCAGGCAAAGTGAAGCCTGCCCAGTACATCTAACATGATTTACTAAAGCCTGTGTTATTACGTTTGCAGGAAAACAAGCACTTTCCTGCCTGCATCACAATCACACTGAACAGCCCTATTTACCAGCATATGATTTTAATAAACAATCTGAGACGAGACCCCAGGAAACATTCACTGCTCCTCTTGCTCCCCTCTCCTCTCACTTCTCTGACTCCTCTTGCTCCTCTCTCCTGTCACTCCTTCAACTTCTCTCACTGGCCTATCTTCTTTCATTCATCCTCTCACTTTCCTCTCAGTCTTCTCACTCTCTCACTCCTCTCACCCTATCCCTCCTCTTCCTCCTCCCGCTGACTCCTCTAACTCCTCTCCTGTCACTCCTGCCTCTTCTCACTCTCTCGCTCCTCTCACTTATCCTCTCCCTCATCACAATCCTCTCACTTCTCCTCTCCCTCCTTCCGCTCCTCTCACTCCTCCTCTCACTCTCCTCTCACTTCTGTCTCCTCTCACTCTCTCGCTCCTCTCACTCATCCTCTCCCTCATCTCAATGCTCTCATTTCTCCTCTCATTCCTCCTCTAATGCCTCTCACGCATCTTACCCCTCTCACTCCACCCTCTCCTTGCTCTTCTCACTCCACTCACCCCTCTCTCCTCTCACTCCCCCCACTCATCACACTTTCCTCACTCATCTCACTCTCCTCACTCAAGCTCCTCACTCTCTCACTCCTCCCACTCATCACTTCCCTCACTCATCTCACTCTTCTAGCTCCTCACTCCACTGACTCACTCTCTCACTCATCCTCTTCCTCCTCTCAATCCTCTCACTTCTCCTCTCCCTCTTCTTCCTCCTGTTACCCCTCTCACTCCACT
>KN475114.1:51327-62606 GCA_000787095.1 Periophthalmodon schlosseri
CATCTCATTGTTCTAGCTCCTCTCACTCTTCCCACTCCTTTCTCTCCTCTGATTCCTCTCACACTCACTCTTCTCTCTCACTTCTTTCACTCGTTTTACATATAATAACCTTCACAGGGTTTTCTTTCAATGCAAATGTGCCCCTCTCTGGCTTCTTTGCCAAATCCATTGCAAACTAAGCAATTTTACATTTGTACAAAACCTACTGTATCTTACTATTATCTTGTGAATAATAACAAAAAGAAAGATGAAACGTCTCTGTCAGAACTCTGCAAATGTATTAAAATGTGTTTAAGATGATGTGTTTATAAATAGTTGACATTTTACTCTGGTTTTGCACAAGACATAAACAGCTGTTAATGTTCGGTGAAGCAGGAACCAAAATCCTGTCCAAAAAGCAACAATCTGGTGCAAATTTCACTTGACCTTCATTAACTAAACTGTTTATTATAATCTTGTGAGGGAAGGAGGATTTCTTCCTCTGGTCTCAGGTTGGTTATCTTTTCAACTTTCACCAATGAGTGTGGTCTGTCTATGGCAGTCAGGCCAGAGCTCCTTCATCTCAGCTGGTGCTATAAATCTTTAAACAGCTCTCCCAAAAAGCTGTACTTTCATTTCTGAAGGTAATTTCCTGGTCTGACTGTGCACAGTGGGGCAGTGAGGGAGCGCAGATCGGGACATGTTAGAGATACAAGCGTGTGGTTTGGATGAAGACAAAGCACTTGTTTAATATTCCTGTTTACCTTCGAACAATAATGTGTGCCTAACATTTGGGCTGATCAGTTTTCATTATTATGAGGGTTAGTTCAATTTATCTGAGCATCTATCTTGTGTAAAGACTGCAGCTGCTGTGTGACAGCTGCAGGCAACTACTTCTGAAAAAGTTTCTTCTAAAGTACCAGTTATTGGCCTAACCCAACACAGACTCTTTCTTAATTGCATTCAAAAATGTGTTTTGATGTGTATTAAATGCTCAGAGACAACAGGAAGTCAACTTATACGACCCTGAGAGTGCGTAAAAAGTTGAGCCAATGCTTTGTGCTGCAGGTACATGCAAAACAGATGAGTGCTGGTATTTACAGGAGAGGTGAGGCTGCCAGTCTGGACGGAGAAGGCTGAGTGTCTGTGTGTGTATGGTGGGGGAGTCTAGGTGGACCAGAGCAGCTCTGCGGAGGGAGCTGTGCCTTGTGCTGACTAATTGTGCCCACAGGCGGCCCTGGCCCCGTCCTGAGTGGATCTGCTGTGTTCAGAGGGAATTCCTTCACCATATTTATCCCTGTAGACACGTTTTAAACAGCAGGCCCACATTTGTCTTCTCTCTATTTCCAAGGAATTTAACAGAACTTTAGTAGGCACGCTAATTACACACACATTGTAAATGCCAATTTAAAGTAAGCAATAGCCTGGTATTTCCCAAGAGGTGCAGGGCCAAAGCAAAGCCTGCAGCTAAGGCGGAGAGAACAGTGAAGCTAATTCTCTCACAGTGAAAACTTATCCACCGGACACACTTTCCTTAACTACATTACAACTCTAATTAGGCTTTGTCAAGGGCTTGTTTTTGTTCAGGAAAACTTGGGGGATTAAAATAATATTACCAGTCTTTAAAGAGCAGAAGAGACTGAAGTGGAGCATTCACACAGAGACTGCCATATTTTCCCTTTAGGAGTGTGGGGGGAAAGCAAATATGAGGATGTGCCAAACAGAGTTTTGGCAGACACCTAGTGTTTGTAAAGGTTACATCGAGAAGGAAGCAAAACTCCAAACTGCAGTTTCAGCACACACAGACCACACCAGAAAAATCTACATGCTCATATAGTCTCAAGTTCTTTTAAATGGCATTTTTTCTGGGACAGAAAAGTGGGCTCACCTTCGATACAGAGAAAAATCATTTATCGGCCACCGCAGCAAAACAAATATCATTTGTCAGTATTGGTCATAGCCTGTCTAAAGAAGTGGACTAAGGGAGTGTGACGTCACCCATAGTGTTCTGCTCCAGTCAAATGAAGCTCATCAAGGCTAGAAGTTACAGGGGTGAATTTGGAGCCAAGTTCCATATTTGTAATTAAGCACGAGTATCATAGCAACCAAAGAGTCAATCCGGAGCGAGGCTGTTGAAAGTAACGTCCACTCCCTGCTAAACCAGCGGTGCGGGCGCTTAGCAAGGCTATCAATCAAACCTATTGTTAATGCTACCGGGAGCGACCTCAGGGACAGCCTGATTTGTCTGTCATTAATGTTCATTGATTTAGGGACACAATAGCAAAAATATAAAAATACTAGGATTATGTAGAGTGGGTTAATACAAACATTTTAAGACCAAAATGACGAGCCTGACAGCAGCAGTTACAGAGAGAGGGGCGACAGTTTTACAATGTAAAGTGAATTGGAGCCAGAGTCAATGGAGTCGGAAGCGCGCCCATGATCACTTCTTATTTGGAACGTGGCAGCTAGCGGGTTAGCTATGTTCATTTATATATACAGTCTATGGTATTGGCCCAAAAAAAATTCATAGTGGACCATCCCTATTTCAAACATATTCCTTGGTAACTGTATTAATCCCTATGAACTGTCAAAGCAGTGAGTTTAAAGTAATGGTACGATGACAAAATGACAACCTCAACACAAATCTCCAGTGACCCACATCTACCCCTGGCCCGCTGCCTGGGAAACCCTTCTTATATGGAGTTGGCACAGGCCGAGCGGCTCTGGCCTCCGTCCTGGACAAGGTGCAGCTGTATTCACAGACAACAGTGCTGCGTTATCTCCTCCATCTTTAAAAGTGTGCTCCACAGCAGCACGGCGGCCGGGGAAGCCCTGCAATTTAGCCCAGCACACGGTGGCACTGAAGGGGCACTCTTCTGTAATCTTCTGCACAATGAGCACCCAGAGCCAGGTGCAAAGGTGGCTCAGGCTATTCTCTTAAAATGCTCTGCTAAATACACCGGTGAGCAGCTTCACGGGGCAAGCACAATCTGTCGAAAGCACTCTTTGCTTTATTTCTTATGTGCTGAAGGTTATTTCTAAAAGGATTTCTATACTGTCTGCTACAACTACAGCATGTGTGTTGTAAAAATTGTCTTTCTCTTCAATATGTCTCTCTCTCTATATTTTTAAATAACAGCAACTCTATACAATAAAATAATAAACACTGTATGAAAGCAAAGTCTAATATTTTTTCAAAAAAGTACATAGAGCCTCTCCAGATAATCTGACGCAAACCAAAATGTAAAAATGACAAGCACAATGAGTTGCTCATTTCAATGTCCCTCTGTAATTGCCATGTTGTTTGCTTGCACTAAATCAGAACTACTTAAACTCCTTATGTAATGCTTCGACATGGGGCTTATCCTTGTGTGGTGCAGCTTTTATTCTTCATAAAACTCTCCTGAAATAAAGAAAGGACTGGCCCAGGTAAACACTGCAGTACAATGAGTCACATCAGCAGAACCAATTTGTCCGTCAGTGCAGTGAAACGTATTGGCACAAATCCTTATTCACACTCAAGGCTGTGGTGATGCGCGTTTGCAAAGACTGTTTCTGCTCAGAGATGCTCAGAGAGGGCACCACTGTTTCAGGACTCAGCACTGCGACAAGGCATGGGAGGACATTTAAGTGAAAAACAAACCAGTTTCAAAATAAATATGTATATACATCTTGTTAATGTCATAGTGTCCTACCTACCAGCTGTAATTAAACAGTGTGGCTGATGACTAGTAACTGATTTTATAATATGTCCAAAACATCAATACATTCAACAGGTGCTTCTATCAAAACATGAACATGAAAATAATAAAGGCTTCATTGTTAAGAGCACGCTCACATCAAATGGTAATAATAATTTTTCACCAGAAATTTGTTTAATTTCTTTGGAAGCACTGGTGTGTATAGTTTACTTTTACTGGCAGGTAATTCTATTCCTGTTGAAATACTTTTTAGTTATAGTTTCACAAGTCACAATAACAAGTGGTATCATGAGCTTGGAACCTGGCACTTATCAAATAAATATAAAACTAAATAAGTCATTGAACTTGGGCTTTACTACAACCAGCAAAGCAACATGGCAAAAGGCAATAGTGCGGAAGATGTAAAACTACTGTGTCAGCAGGATTCAGAAACGGCTCTAATTAAACCAACAGCAACTATATTTTATGACTGACAGATGGCAAAACAGGGAAAGTACTGCCGTCCTGTTTTATGCTCAGCTATCTCACTGGGAATTCGTAAACAAACTATATATGTGTAGTTTTCTTTAGTCTAAAAATGATTGTGAATGAACGGCGTGCATGAACGGCATGCATGAGCAGCGTGCATGAGGGGTGTGCACGTGAGTGGCTGCTGTAATCCCCCGGTCTTTTCACCTGAGAGGGATTGATAGTTATAGTGAGCCGACTCCTCTGCTCCAGATGAATTGGGCTCCATCTGCAGCGTCGTGACTAAGGCTCTAGCTCAAAACAAAACGCTCTCATTTCCCTCACATATATTTATACGTTTTCTGAAGCTGTTTATGGCTGGGGTGCGTTCACTCAGTCTATAGACAAGACTCCATCTTGTCTATTATTCACTCAGGTCATTTTGCCTTCACTCACATGAGGTGTTCTGCTCAGGTGCTGCAGCAGAGGCTTCCCTGTATTTATTTTGACAGCGGATGTTGTTTTCTCCCACAAATAGCGCGAGGCACACACCATCAAACACCATTCGCTGTTGAAATTGGTTTCTCGAATTTTCCTCTTAGAGGGGAAAGACGCACATGAAAAAGCGTCCAGTGCTGGAGATTCCTGCTAATTGCTTGCATATTCTTTCTGTTCGATTAAAGCCAGGCCACCATCTCCAAGCTTCTTTGGCACTTTCTCTTTCTTCCTTTACTGTATGTGCTGGAGTCTCTCTGCCATTCCCACAACACATCTCTGCTTTTCATTAGCGGTGTCCCCCACTGAACCGCACACACATACACGCACACACGCACACTCACAGACACTGTTTCCAAACCAATCGATCCGAGGCAGCGGGAGAGAAAATGCCCGCACAAAGTCTGGCTGAATGTCACTCCGAACATTTCCATCCCGTGTGAGGACATTGTGTGTGCAGAATTCACGAGGAGACACTCCACACTCCACACAGAGGCTGGAGGAGGCTCCGAGCTGTCAGACTGTACTACAACCAGTCTGTGCAAACCGTCTGCTTTGTGCCTTTGCTGTGAGTAGAGCTCAATGTGACCATGGCATCTGTAAGGACACTGTCTGTTTAGCACATACACAGGCAAATATAAAGTGGTGTACTAAAAATTGATCAAAATCAATCTGTAGTAGGTTACCATTTAAACTAGCATCTTTAAGTAAAAGCAATTTTTGAATCTTTGTTATCTAACCAATGTTTTAACATTTGTGACTCATTCAGTGTCTGCTTATGATTCATAATATTCTGACTTGAAGAACACACTTTGCCACACACTTGCCTGGCCATACGTGCTGGCACGCTTTAACAACACTTTACAAAGACGTATGGGTCTGGAACCGTATCCTGCCTTCCAATTTTCAGTGGGCGTGAATTTCTGCAGAATCAACAAGCGAAACACTAAGCACGCCAAACACCACACCAGGCTGACACAAAACTTTTCTATAATGATTATATTACATGACATAATACTGGCTAAGTAAATTTCCCTTGAACATTAAAGAGACACAATTCAATTGCCAGAGTTCCTCTGGGTTGAAATCAAGTTGAGAGGTCACTTCCACCAACTTTTACAGTAACTGTGATGACATTGTAGTCAGTAATAAAAAAAAAACTGCTGAAAAACATGGCAGGAATAGCTTTTGTTTGTGTAAAAAGACTCAAAATGATGCAACCTGCTCAGTAGCATATCAGCAATACATCTGGCCCAAGGAGTATATAAAACAAAAGCTGATTTTTGATACCAGTAGCCTGAGGATACATTTTCAGTATGCAGAGCTGATCGCTGCATATAAATAAAACACAATTAAAATAAAAATTTTAAATTCCAAGAATTTCTTTGGGCTTGTCCACTTCTTTTAATTTATTTGTGCTGCCTCTGCTTTGTACCTTTCTAGACCACTGTCTTACAGTAAGATCCCTAAGACAATATTTGATTTTTTTCCTTCCCCATAAGGCTAATACTTTTTTTCCAGGAACTGTTTAATTGTACCTCGCCCTAATAAGGAATGAAATGAGGAATAGATTATTTAACTTAAGGGGTAAAGCATGCCAACTTTGACAATGGTGTTTACTACATTGTGTTGAGTAATACAATGAAGAAATATATTTGGCTTGATTTTGGAAGTCTACATTGTTTGAAGGTACAATACGGTGACTCTGCTACTGTACTGTTACTTTGTGAAGTAGGAAATGAAACAAAGAAAGTGAGTGTGACCTACAGAGGAAGCTTTCAAGATCTGAGCTGAACGAATCCAACACAGCCAAGGCAGCAGTAAGTGGCTTCTAATTACACAACAGCAAAGAGCCTTGTCATAGCGGCTGCAGACGACCACCAACGCAGCACATGTGAGAGATTGGGGCCATTCAAAGTGGCTGCATCATCTCTGACATGAGATTAAGGGATTAAAAGCACAATGATGACTGTGCATGCTTTAACCGCTCATCTCTCAAAAAACAAAAGCTGCTGACAATCTGTGCAAAAAGCATTTGAACATTTGAAAAGAGAATGAGATGTGACCTCTTAAATTAAAGTGAATAACACTGACATTGTAATATACGCTTAAGATTATGTTTTTATCCATTAATGCTTTTCTAATCTGAGACCAAAAACACAGCAGAAGGGGAAATAGTTGCAGTGTTGTGAATCAAACAGGACTGTCATGTTGGTTATGTAATAAAGGTTTGACTGGACCAGCCCTCAGATGTGCCATGGCTGTTGGTTCCTCTGTGTAGAATAACGGTGTTTAAAACAGCTTTATAGGTCTTATAAATAGAGGACATCTCCACGCTAATATATGCTTTCCGTTTCAAGCTGCTCTGAAGCAGTGAAGACACGTGGAATTAAAAGGTTTGTGGAATAACGCGTTAAATACCACTTAGGAGAGGCAGGGTATTTCTAGAGCAGCTGTTGATGAGAACACATGTGCCACGGGTTAGCCTACAACAGAAATTTAGTATCACAATAAATGGGTTTTTTTTAATATTCTGTAGCTTGTTTGTTTTCATAGATCTTACAGTGCATGGGGCATGGCATTTAAATATTTGATTTAAGATTCAGTTATGATTAATCAAAGAAAAAAATGGGGTCCAGTTGCTAAGAAATGTGTAATAAGCAAAAAACACTGTTGAGTTCAACACTGTGAAACAGAGATTAACATGCATCATTTTTTACTTAATTCATAACAGTATATTCTGCAAAGGTACACATAAATTGAAACTCAATTTTTGATACCAATTTTGATGCCACAGTGATAATAAAAATAAAAAACACAACTTTTCAGACCGTAGATTTTTCAAGTTTCACATGGAATTTTTGGGTTTTTTTGGGGGGAATGTTTATTGCCATGTGGTCTTATTCTAGTTCTGATAAAGGCTCAAGACCAAACTAAAACTATTCAAGAAAGGTCAGATTTGTTCTTTTCATGTATTCTATGTCAGTATCGATACGTTTTTTTATACTGTATGTAAACTGAATTTGTCAGTACTGAGAATTCCCTAGAAATATTCTGCTCTATCCTCTTCCTCTTACTAGCATGAAATATCATTTTGTGAAATGTAAAGCCAGTCCATTTGTGCTCCTTTAATTATTTGATATTGACTTCCTGTACTGAGACAACAGCAGCCCATTAATAACTGCGCGGGAAACCCCTGACCGTTAAAGACTGTGACACAATCCACAGCGAGTGCATAGATAAGGATGACGTGGAGTCGCTCTCTAAAGTGCTCCCTAATGGTGCACAATGAGTCCAGCATTAGTAAAAGTAAACATTTAAGAGTGAAAGACAACTTAACAAGAGCCGTGTGAGTTGATTAAAATGTGTTCAATAATTAAAGATGTGAGTACTCTTTAGTGCAACTGATCTGGCAACAGGAAGTGCTGTCACGTGGTAGAACTGCAAAGCTTCTCAGTATGAGTTTTCCATTTTGTCTATGATTATCTACAGCTACATTTTGAGCTGACACCCGTCCAGTGGCGGAGTGGTAATCGGGAGACACGGGAGATTTCCCGGTCGGCCAGCAGCCTATGTGGGCCATGTTGGGGGCTTGTTTATTGATGCCAGACAGAAGAGATGCGAGAGGGGGCTGCAATCTCCGGCAGCCACGCGCCGTCTCACATCTCTCCCGTTCGACACTGCTGCGGCTCATTGAAGAGCAGGGGTCTACCCTTCTCGTTAAACATTTCTTTTGCTTTGTTTCATCGTAGTCCACAAAGTGTTGCCAAGTCGTGGATTTATTCCCTTGTAGCCCAAAACCTCGCTAAAGTTCCTCTAGCGCATACTGATAACAACAACAAAACAATGCGCTGTTACCAAATACTTGCCGTGGCCCTTTCAAAATAAAACAATCTGTTTTGACAACCTGCAGAATGGGCCTTATTGTGAAAAGGCTTTAAAATGACAACAACGCACTAACTGCGAAAAGCACAAAAAAGATGCCCTGTCCAGAGCAACAGTGGGTTCAGCTGATTTTTAGGTGTAATTGCAGCAGAATACAGGAATTTATGTGATTTATTTGAAAAATTCTCCTGGGGGGGACCCCAAAACCCCCACATATTTTGGTGATATTTTTGTAGACAATTTATAAAAAAAAAAAAAAAAAAAAAAAAAAAAAAAAAATGCTAAAAAGAGGGCTGCCTCATTGGTGATGGGCTGCTGCATTGCAAACACTCCCAGTAGATCTCAGAGCCCCACTCCGCCCCTGCACCTGTCTTAAGCAATACCAGCCACAACCCTTTTTCAGTTTTCAGTCTTACATTGTGTAGGTGCAAATAGATCATGTCATAGCAACATACCAGTCTTTGGCCACTCATCATCCAACATTTGCAAAGACAAAAGAACATCTTACATTTAGTTATGATGTAACTGTATTTAGTCCTGTACTACCTCCTTAAAAATACTTTGTTTGAGAGTAACATTATAGACTTGTAGTTCTTTGTCAAATTACATCAAATTCAAATTAGTTTTATAATACGCAATAATCTGCCTATAAAAAATATGAGTAATAGAAAGTGCTGCTTGTGGGATGGCTTTAGACGCATAGAACAGTCATAAACACAAAATGACATAATACCTACACAGCCTTAACCTCTGTAGGTACATTGTGTATCAGTGCGTTGTCTGAATCCCATTTTAAAGCATACTCCTGCTGTACTGTGTTGTCTGTGCTCACTGTCTCCTTTATTCAAATGAGCTCTGTTATGTGGAGGAATGCAAAGTGATTTGTGACATGATACGCCATGCTGCCAGCTCTGTAGAAACAATACTTAGATAAAATGTCTAAAAGTGTGTGGGAGATACTACACTGGTTAAAGAGAGACATATAGAGAGCAGAGGGGCAGTCAGTGAAATGTGGCTGTAATATAGAGTCTGGTCTTCACGGTGCTCCTTGAACTGTGCACGATAAGTGTCTGTGTTGACACGTCCACATAATTGTTGTGTTCGTGTAAACCAACAAATTATGCAGCTGCCGTGAGTTGTGTTTGTAATCACAAGCATCGTGGGCACAAGATAGAGCTGCAGCTGATCTCGATGCTAATATTTGACTAAATGCCGACTCCTGATTGCAAAGTGACAGATTACAAAACTAAACATTATTTAATATAATAAACTATGTAAAACACTGTAAGAACCTAGCACTTCCATCCACAGACTTGATTAGTGAAAGAGTTACTAAATCATGATTTCACACTAACTCCTCAGAGACAGTTGGCCATATTTTAAATGTCAATATGCTCTGAACCAGAAACATCATTACAGCTCGATATTAACAGCTGAAGAAGATGTGTGGTGCTGATGAGGAGTAAACACGTTAGTGCTCCAGCCTGGTGTGTGTCTGTCACTGTGCGTGTGTGTGTGTGTGTGTGGACAGCGGGTGTATAATAATTTGTCTGTCCATGTGTGTGTCTCCTCTGCCCAGATGGTGTGCTGGGTGCTGGAGCTTCTGCGATCTGTTGCCAGCGGTGAATACTGATCAGAGATCACTGTCACATCTACAGCACACAGGCGTCATCCATCTTGCCTGGCGCACACCTCCACTTCCACATGGTCCAACTGCTAATTCACACGGCGACGCAGTGTGGCCTCCATGCTGATGTGAGGGCCACGGGTCACAGCTGCAGCACTGCTAATCAGCCTGTCTGCCGCTCACACCTGAAGACTGACACCAGGGGCACCACATTACACTCCTCTGTGTCCGAGAGCTGACAACCAGTTACAAAAGCACCTCTACAATTCAATTGTGTTTAAAGATGAATGCTTGACTTGACTTATTAAGTGAAGTGTATGGGTTTGGCACACACACTTTAAAAAGACTACATTTATCTTAATCACACAATTTTAAGTGTCAGAAAAGTCATCTTTATTCATTTAGTTTTACTAAACTAAGCTACTACTAAACTACTAAATTACTCTGTGAAAGTAATACACCAAAGGAATATCAAAAGAACTACTTTGTTACAAAAATGCTTTCTTGTCTAAAGCTGTATTATTACAAGTGCTTTTATTTGACTGGTCAAATACATCTTTTGTTACTGATTTGACTGAGAGACCCCTTGTGGTAGGAATTCCATTTGTGTGTCATTAAACACCATTTAGTATGTAAATGAGCAAAATCTCAAATGTCATGATATTTCCCGGTCATAATAGCAATGAATGCCATTACAATAGTCACTAATACTGATGATACTGTAATGACTTACTGCTCATCTGCAGCTCGGAGTAATCCCTTTATGAAATGTAATGAATCGTGAACAAAACCCCAGGGAAATACAGTGAATCTAAAAGAGCTTATTCCCAAAGCCAAAGCTCAAGTTTAGCCACGCTGCACCTTTTAAAGACAGCTGGCATTTTTCCGAGCATCTCCACGGCATCTCTAAAGGTGAATGTGTGAAAACTCAACGCAATATCATCCGAGTGTAATTACATGAGGAAGCCGTGTGCTCATTTACAAGAGCATCAAGTGATTCCCCTGTCTCCTGACCTCCTCCCACGACGCTAGCTGCTCCTTCACCTGTCAGCAGGTTTCCTCACATAATGACAGCACCATCGCTCACATTACTCACTGTGTTCACAGTTCACTGTGTGCACTGTGTTCACTGTGTTCACTGT
>JACM01047999.1:0-38922 GCA_000787095.1 Periophthalmodon schlosseri
GCACTGTGAACTGAATCCTGATTTTAAAAAATAATTATAATCAATAGCAACATGTTCTAAAATTGTTTAGCCCAAATTCGCATTATTTACTTTCCCCCCAAAAAACTAAAGAAAAAAACAACTACATTTGTATTAAATTAATTCTGTATTTACTTCTACAGTTAGTAAATACAGGTTTTAGTTCTGTGTTTTATATCTGTGTGTTCAGCGCGTACTGCTTCATGTTTTCACTTCTGTTTTTCAAAACTTTATTCCATGTTCCTTTATGGGATGACTTTTAAAGTTAGTAGATAAACACAATTTTCATTACCTCAATATATATAAAGCATATAGTTTAGTACAGAGATTAGCATGTAAGTGTGAATCTACTCAAACAACTCTGTAAACATATATTTTTATTCCGTCGCCATGCGCCAATAATGACTTTTGAAGATAAAGCGCCATCTGCTGTTACTTAAATTGTCAACAGAAGAAAAAGACATTTTGTTTTGGAATAGATTCATATATATGCTATTGACCCTACGGAGTACTGACTGTGAATTCTATGCTTCTCTCACTACTTGTATTTCTATTAATATTACTACTACTACTACTATTCGAACAACTGATCACACTATTAGGCACATTTGATTGATCTATCTGGTTATAGAAATATTTCAAAGTCTCTTAGACTCTTTTAAAACATTCATCCATATAAAAATAACCTTCAAATTCAACTGGAAACGCAATCCATTACATATTAGACGCTGAATTAACATTAGATTTCCTGCAGTACAGGAAAGGATACAGAAAGATACTGAAAGACGGTCAACACTTCCTTTAGACTTCAGCCCTAGAACTGATACTATAAGAATGAACATCTTGCACAGGCTTTTATTTTTATTCCAAGAGCCAGTAGGGGTCAGTAATACGCAACTCACAAGGTGGAATAGGACTGTATCTGGGTTTATTTGGGACAAAAGACCTTGAGTGAGATATGAGACTGCAGCCCAAGTTAAAAGAATACTATTGCGCCTCACAATTAAAACAGCTGTACTGCTCATGTAATCTATATCATAGTGGGAAATGGAATGGTATTGAAAGTGGTAGTCTGGAAAGGCCAATTCAACATATGACTGGAGATAAAGATTTATGAAGATAATAAATTAGATCCCATAACAAATCATACTTTAACTATATGACTGAAAATACACAACATTCAAAAATGTACAACAAAATTAAAATGGATAGCATGTGACAGTCAATTTAATCGAGCCAAATATGACCAAAATTATAATTACTGGACAACATAAGGGCAAAGCAATATCAACTTGGCAAAAACAAGTTCTTCAGGTATCACAAAACAGAAATACAGGGAAACCTCTCCATGGAAGAGAGTGGTGTAATTCTAATAACTAAAGCCTATAAAGATAGTGCTCTTAGAATAAAATCAGCATTATATAAAACTCTAATAATGATAAAAACACAACTCTAAAGGTGGAGGATAATTGGGGGTTGTGATGTGGAGGCAGGTGTCATTACCAGCTAAAAAAAAATCTATAACCAGGATCTGAGGTACAACTTCTGTGCCCTAAACAAATCAGTGGACATTAACAATAAAGGACATTTATCTAATGAAAAAAATAACGCACAGACTGACATTGCAAGAAGCACAAATGAAGAAAAAATTGGAAAAATATATATTCATAAGTGGAAAATGTCACCCACGTTTTTTTTTTCTTTTCTTGTTATGCTTGTAAAATTTACAAAATTCTATAAAAACAAAGTGACAAAAATCATTGGGATACTTTACCAAAATGGTATACAAATTAATACGGAAGCCATATATTACCATGGCAAAAATAAATATTTTTTTAACCAAGTATTGGAATAAGTGTTAACATTTATATACAGTATATTCATGAGAGGTAGCTCAGAACACCTGGATCTATGGTTACGCAGCAAAATGTGTCAATTCCCATATGTGTAAATCAGTGAGAGAATGTATAGAGCAGAGGTGTCTATACTTCTTTGGAATGAGGAAAACACCCTTAGAATGATGGTGCTATGACGTATGTTGACAAAAGACTGCAGGTTTTGTCCATTGTCTTCACACTGGGTGGATGACAGCTCTGGAGATAATTGGGGGAGAGGCTTTTCTACACTCTGGACTTTTTGAGATGCTTGTGAAATGGCTTTGATGTCTTGTGTACAACTCCTCATGCTAAAAGCAAAATGTAAAATCTGTCAGCAGGACAAAAAGTTATTTCGCTGCTCATCCAAGCCACTTCTTCAGTTCTGGTCAGACCAGTGGTGGACACTGCCTTATATCTATTTGAAGGGAGGAGCTGACTACACTGAAACTAAAAACACCTATTGTTTACAGTTTCTGTTTGCAGGCTAAGTCTGTTGAGCTACACTAAGTGTGAACTGTGCCTGAGTCATACTTAGCATAGTCATTCAGTCTTCACTACACTCAATGGAGTGAAGACTGCAGTGAGCATTATATTGGAGAAACAAAACAGCCACTCCATAAGAGAATGTACCAACACCATCGCAAGAGCTCCTCGGGACCCTAGTCCGCCGTACATCTCCATTTCAAAGCCACTGTTAATGATTGCTTTCCATGTAAATCTATTTTTCAGTAATATCACAAGGAAATTTGGGAATTGTCAAAAATAAAAAAAAAAATGATGAAAATGGTTATAAAACAAAATATACATTTTTTTTGCAGGTTTTTTTTGTTTTTTGTTTTTTTTTGCAAAATGTCATGCCTCGAACCATTTCTTACTTATTTGAACAATTTAATTTTTTTTTTTTTTTAATTACTATAATCCCCCTCTACCACTCATATAATTATACATTAAGTATCCTACCAAAGAAGAAGAGATTAACTTTATGAAACTAAATAAAACCGGATCCATCAAGTTTGTTTTGTTTGTTTATTCTGAGTGTGACCTTAATGATTCTGTTTCCTCAGATAAGAGTTATCCATCAGTTTGAGAATGTTTGTGGCCACAGCTCCTGAGATACACATAGAACACACTGTGACATATAGAGACTCTGTGGAACACGTCTTTTTCCTTAAACACCATTATAGTGACAAATGAAAGAGTGATAAATTTAAGACTAAACATAACTCAAATGATCACTTTGGGCACTGTGGGTATGTGGTTTACGCAGTACCAACTTAACAAAATGAATGTCCATTCCAGAGATGCAGTTCACCAGGTTGGGCTAAACAAATGACCAAAACATAACAAATATTAATAGAGCAAAAACTATACAACAAATATGCAAAATAGCAAATACTAAATCGGTAAACTAATTTGACATAAACAAAAATAAACCAATCTCAGAATAAACCAAACATAGGCAAATAGTTCCTACAACCATACTTGTTGACCTGGGGCCTCATTTATAAAGGATTGTGTAGGAATTTTCCTAAGCAAGTGCGTACTCCTAGTGGCCACGAAAGGCATGCACAACTCAAACTCCTGATATATGAAACCCTTCGTGCACACTCCACCACACAATCTGTGCTTTATAAATCTCCAATTCACCATAACAGGACCATCCATAGTGGCTCATGAATGAGATCTGCCTAAACATGAGCCAATAATCAGTGGGTTTGACTGAGACACGCAGGACAGAGAGGGAGGGGCCACTCCACGCAGCACCACACAGTCACATGAAAGGCTTTATTACAAATAAACACAAAAATACAAGTTATAGTGTTGTAGGAGGAGAGAGACTGCGCATTTGGTCAAGAACCCCCATTTTCTCAAAGATGGACTAAAGGAATCCACCTCTAAAGGATTATAAAGTCTTTATATTCTCAACAGGACAGATGACCCCATGAATCCAAATGCCTGTTGACAAACCCCAGGGGGGTTCAAAGACATCCACATTACAGTGTTGATTACATCTGGTTCACAAACAAACCTCTGGGTCTGGTAAAACAGCCATAATTCACACGCATGTCCTAATTCCTCTTATCAGCCAGACAAATGGCGCCAACTATAAGGGACCATCTGAGAAGATGGTGAACTGGTTAAAATCCTTCTTATGATGTTGGACTGATAAATGCAGGATCATGCAAGCATGATCTGTCTAAATGAGACAATGTTTTTTCTGACTTTTTCAATGATACATGTGTAACACTCTATTTTGAAGACTATTTTGCCGAATGCTACACCCACTAAATTGTATCTTCCATGCCAACGCTGTGATTTCATTACAGCGGAATCAACGATAAACCTTGGTTAATACCACCGGATTCTTGTGTAACCCCTAATTGTTGTATAAATGTGTCGGGATACAACTTTAAGCCATAGAATAGAACATTAGTGCAAAAGCAACCCCAACCGCCCACAGATGCCACAGTAAAACCAATGCGCAAACAGTGTGCGATGACTAGTCCCTTTGTTCTTTTTCTACTTCTTCTACTTTTTCCAACACGCCGCAGATATTTGCTATCTTCTGATGCCGCCAAAAGTGTAATCTTTATTTGTCTTTGGATCCAAAATATTCAAAATTGAATCAGTATACTTTCCTAAACCTCTAATTACTTTTCTATTATTACTATTTGAGAGTTGTCCTCAGAGTGGAGTGAATCCCCTCTTAAACACACATAAACAGCCTTTCACAAGTAGATTAACAACTATAGCGAGTTATATTACCCAGCTGAGTAAAGTTGAATCCCTGATTTAACTACCTCACTTGTTAAGCTTTGTACACCACTGTTTGGTTGTCGTAATTTGCGCTCCTAACATTGTTTAAATGCTTAACCTGCCTGTTTTGATAAATAAACCACCACAAAGAATTCTGGCAAGCGCATGCGCAACAGCGCTACAACAGGCTGCGCAAATCCGAATAGACCGAACCAGAGTCTCTCTCCTTCACCTCATAGGACACTGGTCCTGTTTGTCTCACCACTTGTCCAGGAATCCACTTGTGAGCTCCTCCCGCCGTATTTCGAAGATACACTGACTCGTCCATATCAAAAGAATGGTTTTCTGCCGTGTGGTCGTGATGAGCTTTTTGTTGATACTGCTTTTTGTGAACCTTTTCTTTTGTGCAAGGTTTGAGAAAATCCAGGTGGGTGTGGATGTGCCTGTGCAGAAACAAATCCGCTGGACACTAACCTGTAGTACAGTTATGAGTGGAATGGTACTGTAACAAAACAGTGGCAGTTTGTCCTCAATACTGCCGTTGTGGCTGGCAAGCTTTTTCATGCCCGTTTTGAAAGTCTGAACATATCTTTCTGCCAAACCATTTGTAGCAGCGTGCCCAGGAGCACTTGTTGTGTGCAAGATGCCGTTTTGTGTCACAAATGTTTGGAACTTCTCAGAAGTGAATGTGGTAGCATCGTCAGTCACTATCTGTTCAGGAAGTCCATAGGAGGCAAACAGTCTTTTTAGCCTGGTGACTGTCGCTTGTGTTGTGATCTGTGACATGTGAAACACTTCCAAGCATTTTGTGTATGAATTGCTGACAATCATGAACATGCTGTTCAGGGAAGGACCAGCAAAGTCTATGTGCAGTCTTTTCAAGGGCCTGGGAACTCCCATGGGTAGAGTGGTACATGCTGTGGCATTTTTTGCTCAAGCTGACGTATTTCACATTCTTTGCAGGCCTGTTCAATGTCACAATCCAGATTTGGCCACCAAACATATTTGCGAGCTAGGGCTTTGGACTTCACTATCCCTTGGTGACTCGAGTGCATCTCTTTCAGCACAGCTTTTCTCATTTTTGAAGGCACAATGACTTGTGTTCTCCACAGGACGCAGCCTTGCTCAGTGGAAAGTTCAGGTCTCTTTGTTTGGTATGCTTTACTTTTACAAAAGCTGCCTGCTCACTCTCAGTCCATTTCCATGTTACTTGTTCTGAGTAACCTGTACAGTGGAGCAAGTACTGTGCTTTGCCTTGGCACAAATCTACCATAATAGTTCATGAGCCCTAAAAATGCTTGCAACTCCTTCGCAGGGGCTTCCCCTATTGCCCTCACCTTGTCTTCTGCTGGGTAGATGCCTTGCTGATGCAAGATGTATCCCAGATATTAAATTTTTTCTTTGCCAAACTCACATTTGGAACCTTTCACTTGTAGGCCGCTTTCCAGAAGACGTTTCAGCACTTTTTCCAGATTGGTGTGGTGCTCCATTTCAGTGTGCCCAGTGATTAGCAAGTCATCCAGGTAAACTACCACTGCCAGAACTTTCATGATATTTTTCATGATGCGCTGGAAAATAGATGGGGTGGAACTTATACCAAAAGGAAGCCTATTGTAGACAGTAAACAGTCCCTTGTGTGTGTTGATGGTTGTATATCCTCATCTAACTTGCTGATAAGCTGTTGCAAGATCTATCTTTGAAAAGATTTTAGCTCCACTCTCCACTCTGGCTTCATGATGATGCTTGCTTTAATGTCTTTTAGAGTGCCCAACTCGTCCTTGAACACTTCACTGTATTTGTCTATAAGGTCTTTAATGGTTTGGGGCTTTGTCACATTCACATATTTAATCATTTTCCAGTTGAGTTTTAACTGTCTCAACCAGTTTCTGCTACAGAGCAACGCTCCATGTCATTTGACAACTAGCAGTGGCAGTTTAACAGCATGATCCTCATACTAGACATGTGCTACATACTGTCCCACTCCGTGAACGTGCCCTCCATTATATGCTTTGAGTTTCACTTTAGCTGGTTGTAAAGTCAAGTGTGAGAACTTTTTCCAGTACGTTCCTTGTGAAATGATACTCCTTCCTGCCCCAGTGTCTATTTCCATCTCCATATTTCCATCTTCAGTACAGAAGCTTTGTACTTTTCATCATTCTCACTACTCACAGTCATGATGGCGAACTCCTTTGGTTCTGAATCCTCTGTCGCCGTCATGTATTTTGTGTCTTTACCTTGAAATCTCTTGTAGAACGTTGGATGTGAATGGCTTTTCTGTGCTTTTGTGCAACATGCCTTTTTCAGATGTCTTATTTTTCCAGTTATGGCATTTGGTCTCTTTGAAATGACACTCCTTTGCGTTGTGATTTTTCCCTTTGCACCGTTAGCACATTTTTGTTTTCTCCGGTCTCACCTTGTGGATAGTACCGAGTTGACAAGTTCACTTTCAGCGCCTCTTAGCGTCCCTGTCAGCGGTCTCCATGTTGAGAGCGAGCTCAAAAGCCTTTGCAAGCGTGAGTTTATCTTCAGAGAGTAGCCTTCTCTGGCACGTTTCGTTTTTAACTCCACTGACGAACCTGTCCTGCAGTGCCGAAGCCAGACCTGTGCCGAACTCACAGTTAGCTCCGCAACATACTGGGCAACTGCGCGGACTTGGGCCACTTTGGCGCGCGGTGCGTGAAGGCATGTGTTGAAGCTGCGTGTAGTCCCAGTGCTAAACGAATAATGAGTGGAATAAACAGCCCTTCTCCGTGTTTTGGCCATCTACTTAAATGCATAAATCTGAATGGCACTATTTTATACGATATTTTCTGATGATTTCCTGATCAAACATTTCCTCAAACTCTTCACTTCTGCTCCTCTTCACGAGTGTGGAGAGGAGCAGAAGTGCCTCGAGACGCCAAGGTCACAGCTGGCGCAGAAATAAGCCAAGTGCTGTGCTTAGTAGGAGTTTTATAAATTCCGCGTCTGGCGCAGAGGGCGCCTACGCATCGCGTAGTGAGTAAGCAAGTTTTAGAAATGAGGCCCCTGGACACCTCTTAATCAAGCCCTAGTGGTCACATCTGGCAATGACAACATTTTAGAGGATGTTACTTTCTCGACTGACGGTGAAAGAGCAGATATCTAAGTTTATTCCCATATATTTCCGTTAATTCCCATGGAAATGTTCCAACTTTGAAAATTTAAAAAATTCTGCAACCCTACAAAAGACATTTAAAGTATGCAGTAATTGCCTTCAGGAAATAAGAATGTTTACTAAATTCGGATACGCATAATAATATCGTAAATGTAAACAAATTACGAATACAAGGAATGCATTTAAAATCAATTAATATTGATGGAAATTCCTTTTTGTGATTTCCCTGTGAATTTTCTTCCTTGTTATGTTCGGAGAAAAGGTCCTACCTAACAGTCACTGATTCATCAAGCATGGTCCATTTCCTGGATTAAGGTTAATTATAACTAGTGTGGAATCACAATGTAACTCAAAATACATTTATCTAAGTCTTAATAAAAGAAGGTGCAATTTCTCAACTGCCAAACTCAAACTGACCAACTCCCTGGTGAAATGCTTTTTCTTACCTAACTTTGAGCTTGACTAACAATGTTTCATAAAATGCTGTTTATTTCTGCTTTTTCAAACTTCCTCCAAAAAGACCACTTACAACTGTGGTCAAAGTAGCAAAAACAGGAGCAAGAGTTCATTTCAGTCAAAGCCACATTTGAAATGAAGTGAAATACAACAACCTTACAGAAATGCTTTCCTGAACATAACTATAGGTCTAACAACAGGCCATAACAGATGAATACCTTTAAAGGTGCACTTTATGTAACCTTTCTAGCGGTGGAGGGCAGGCGCTTGTTGCTCCTGTGTGTACATTTAGTATTCATCTTTATGTAACACACAGTTACAGAAAGTGCTTTTCAGTGCTCAGTGTTATATTTATTTTTCATCATTTGAGTGAATGCCTTTTTCTTGTTTACTGTTGAACCTTATCTTTGTCACATATGTAGTTCACAGTTCACTTCTTTGACTGTAAAGTTTCTCCTTTTCCTTATTGCACTGCATTGTTACTCCACATTTATTTCCGTTTATACATAAGCCTTTGTGATACAATGTTTACTTATTTTATGACCAGCAAATTTTCCATTTTACAAAGTGCAACTTTTTACATTTGTTCGCAGACAATAAAAATACAGTATTAATAATGTAATTCAAGGAAATGCAAGGAATAATTAATGTTGAAAAAAAAGTAAACAAAAACACAAGACAGAAATTATCTATTCAGAAAATTTTAAATCAATGCAATAAAGGCTTCAATAAAGATAATAGTCTGTATGAATAAGTGATGAGATAGTGAGTAGAAGAAGGAAGGAGGAAGTGTCCTTTCCTGACAGAAGCATCACCCGCACTAAGGTCAGGGCGGGGGCCTCAGCTCTGACTGTATTTAAACTCAGTGCCCAGTCTGCCACAGCATCCAGGAACCACTCCTCATTGCTGCTGCAGCTGCCAACACAGGTACGCCGAGCACATTCTCTCACTGTGTGCTCCATTATTTTATATATACTCAATTTATCTTTTACAGAGATGCTCTTATCTGTTCTATTTGCGTTGTGCCTATGCATTGTCCCTGTTCACCCCAAGCCCACTGGTAAATGATTACATTTCTCCAAGATTTGTAATTTAAAATTATTTACAACAATTGTAATATGTTGCTGTCTGTTTGCTATAGAATTCCTTGGCAGTCCTTTACTTAAGCAATGTTTTGAAGATGCAAAGAAACTTGTGGATGAGGCGTACAAATACTCAAGAGAAGAGTGAGTATATCATTATTGATGGACTGATGTGCAATTTCACTTGAAAATTATTGTAGGGCTGAAATACACTGTATGATGTAACAAGTCAAGACATACAATTTGATTTGAATAAAATGTTACTTAACCTGTTAAAGCACTCCGAAATTATGGTACAGTCATCACTGAAGAGGATATACTGAGCCGATATTTGCACTTTTTATCTAATTGGCTTTCAACCTTAAATCTCCAGTACAGGCTGATATTTGTTTTGGCCAACTTTTTGTTTAAAGAGCACACACAAAGCTTTATCTGAACACTTTAGATGCACATAGATAACTGCTACACTGCTCTCTTGAAGGTTTGTGGTAAAAAGGGACTGTAGGCGAGTTTGTCATAAATTATAATTACATAATTTGGCAAAAAATAATCAAAATCGCCCCTAGATAACAGCCATAGACTGTATCGGCCCAAGAATATCGGCAGAGCTTATCGGCCATCAGTTGCTCTGGATTCTAAACAGTTAGATTAATTATTTCTTGAGTAGTGCAAATATACCCCATAGGACCAGTGAATGTATAGGGTGTCAACAAATTTAAATTCTGTTTTATCTCTTTGAACAGCAAGTTGTAGCCAACAGCTGAAAATGTGAAATTACATAAAACCTGATTTTATATATACATATATTGTGATATTTACATATCACAGTATTTAGACATATTTATTACATACTATATATTTTCATTTCTTAGACTACAAGCTAAACATTGGAAAAAGGCTTGTCGTAATTTTACTTTGTTACTTATTATCTTATTATTACTTATTATCTACTATATCCCTGTACTATCTTTATGACTTACTGTCATCTTGAAGGAGTCTGAGCAGAGTGCGGCGGGAGGTGGTGCGGCCCCATGATGCACTGCGTCTCCTCAAACAGCCCCGTGGAGACACCCGTTCATCTGTGCGATCTGCAGACTACCTGGACCAGACCCTCCGTCTTCTGCAGAAGAGGACACATCATGTCCACAAGCGCTCATTAAATGCAACAGGTCAGACACTCAAAAACATGTCATACAGGCTTTTGCCTTTTCTGGTCCAATTATGGCCTAATAATGTGGCTACTGAGGAGTTCAATGCTTAGCGAGGATTCTGTATTATTTTAGATTTGCTTACTCAGGAGGAGCTGACAAGTTTGGCTAAAATAACTGGTTGTGCAGCAAGGGTCCGGCTCCCAAACTGCCGAACCTCACCAAATGTCAACAAATACCGTACCACCACCAGCGTCTGCAACAACTTGTGAGTACAGCTAAAAATGTATACTGTTAAACAGTTTGCTGCCAGTAGTCTGTGGGGATACAGTGCTTATGAAATAGTCTAGGCTCAAATTGTTAGGCCATGCACCACATGAAATGTGTTGACATCTCTTTGATGTCTCAAGCCACATTACTTAACGCTGTGTGTTTGTTCTCAGGCAAAACCCTCGTCTTGGTGCCGCTAACACTCCTTTCACTCGCTGGCTTCCCGCTGAGTACGATGACGGCATCTCTCAACCCAAAGGATGGAACAACCGGAAAATTAACAACTTCCTGCTCCCACTGGTGTGACATATTAGCCCAATATCTCATTCTCATTTATGACAGTACACATGCCTAAAGGTGTCTTTTGCAGGTCAGACAAGTGTCCAACAACATTTTGGCTACAACAGATGCAGGAGTTGTCAATGACACAGAGTACACTCATATGGTCACCTTGTTTGGCCAATGGAACGATCATGACTTGACTTTCACCCCATTCTCTCCAAGCATTCGCTCTTTTAGCAATGGAGTCAACTGTGATGAGAGCTGTGAGCGCACTGAGCCCTGCATCCCTATTTCGGTTAGTGCTTTAAATGTACAACAGCACAATAGTACTAAAATCTTAATTTCAATCCATCCAAATTTTGTAAAATATATTCCTGCAATTGTTGAAGATTTGAATGTCCTTATGTGAAGTACATTGTTTTTCCTAGATACCCCCAGGTGACCCCCGCCTGCCCACTGGAAAGGACAGCTGTATCCCAGCCTTCAGATCTGCTCCTACATGTGGAACAGGGTTCTCAGCTTATAACTTTGGTGGAGAGTCCAACAAGAGAGAGCAGATTAACGCACTCACTGCCTTCCTGGACTTGGGCCAGGTGTACGGCTCTGAGGAGAAGCTGGCCCTGTTCCTGCGGGACACAGAGAATGATGGAGGCCTGATGCGTGTCAACACTGAATTCAGAGACAACGGTCGAGAGCTGCTGCCTTTCACCAACCTGGAGATGAACATGTGTGCTACGCGCAAAAGAGTCACCAATGACACCAATGCCACTGAGGTGCCCTGCTTCATCGCTGGTCAGTTTGGTCTTACTGTATTGTATTGCACTGAACATCTGCTTACTGGTTATATTCTAACTTTGATTTATGAATGGGGTAATTAAATATTACTAATACTGTATATTGAGACTTGAATGCTATTATAACAAACATTGTTATGGCTGGCAACAAATTACTTCATGAATGTAAAAACGCATAATTACATGAGGATTACAAGTTCCTTTATGTTATTTGTAGGTGATGTCCGTGTGGACGAGAACATTGCTCTGACTTCTCTTCACACACTATTCATGAGAGAGCACAACCGTGTGGCTCGAGCCCTGAAGAGGATAAACCCACACTGGGACAGTGAGACGCTTTACCAGGAGGCCCGCAAGATCCTAGGAGCTTACACACAAGTAACAGCTTCAGTTACTCAATAGGTCACGTTCACGTAAGGGACTATATAACTCCATGGAAGATTCACTGTTTTTGAAAGTAATATTCAAACTTCACAAATGTTGAATCATTATTTGGTAGGGATTGCCTCCACAAACATCCCATATTAACCCATGGCTTATGTTCTTTCCCCTGACACAGTCGCATCTTTGGAGTTGAATAATGACTTTATGAAAAAAACCAAAAAACCAAAACACTTTTGTTTATTTATGTCAACAGAGAAGACATTGAAGTTTGTGTCCATTTTTGTTGTATGTGTATACCCCAGAAATTACAGAGATATTAACCATAAACAAGGTCAGCAAATCTGTAACCTGACAGTTAAAGAGCAAATTCTACCACTGAAAACCGTAAAAATCTGAACTGTCCTCCAACTCAAATTAAACTATGGTGTTTGTTGTACTTAATATTTTTACTGTTATTATTTTTCTAAGTTCAGTCTCTTTTTGTCCTAGATATTTGTGTTCAGGGACTACCTTCCGCACATCGTTGGTCCAGACACTATGCGCAGGCTCCTCGGTCAATACCCGGGCTACAATCCCAGAGTTAACCCCACCATTTCCAATGTTTTTGCCACTGCTGCCTATCGCTTCGCACACTTGGCCATCCAACCCATGTTAGCCCGCCTGGATGCCAACTACAGAGAGCACCCTCAGTTTCCCAGTGTGTCCCTGTTCAGGTCCTTCTTCACCCCATGGAGGGTCATCTTTGAAGGTACATACAAGAGAATACTTAAAGTTATAGTTTGTTTTGTCTTTATTCTGACTGTGTGTGCGGTCCAGGTGGGATTGACCCTCTGATCCGTGGTTTAATCAGCCGTCCTGCCAAACTGAATACTCAGGATCACATGCTGGTGGACGCTTTGAGGGAGAAATTGTTTCAGTTTGTTCAGCATCTGGCTCTGGACCTGGGCTCTCTGAACATGGCACGAGGACGCGACCATGGCCTGCCAGGTATGTCTTAAAAGTTTAAACCTATGACTTCCAATTTTGCTAACAGAAACAGAAGTATAATATTTTTGATCTTAGGATACAATGCTTGGCGCCGGTTCTGTGGTCTCTCTGCTCCCAGAAACCAGGCTGAGTTGGCTCAAGTGATGAACAACACAGTGCTTGCGCGTAAACTGCTGGAGCACTATGGCACAGCTGAAAACATTGACGTGTGGCTGGGAGGAGTTGCTGAACCATTTGTCCGTGGAGGCCGTGTGGGTCCTCTGTTTGCATGCCTCATTGCAAATCAGTTTAAGAATATTCGACAAGGAGACAGGTCTGTACCACTTTGTAACTTAGTCCAAATGTAGGCTACATATTTCAAAATAAACAACAACAGTGCTTATTTCCATGTGTGTTTCAGGCTTTGGTATGAAAACCCCGGAGTGTTCACAATGAGACAGAGGATTGCTCTGTCCAGGGTGACCCTGTCGCGAGTCATCTGTGAAAACACTGGGATCACAGCCGTCCCACAGGATGCGTTTGGTGTCTTGTCCCGCTCCAACAGACTGGTGCGCTGCTCCAGTCTGCCCTCTCTGGACCTGACAGTCTGGAGAGAGCGCTGCTCAGGTGAGACACCAAACACTTATTATTTGTCTCACTTTAACCCAGCGTGTTTAAATGCATTGTGCGTAATCACTAATAATCTATTTAACATTTTGTCTCTTTCTATATGGTGTGTGTTGGTCCAGTGCCAGGTGCTAGCTGTTTTGATGAGGTCAGTTGAAAATTCAATTCAATTCATCTCTATTCCTGGTCCATTTTTAAAACAGACAAAAACAGTGACAATACAAACAATGAAAAGAAGTTTCAATAACAAATATCTAACAAATACAAGCCAGAGTGAACTAAATCCCATTTCTGAAGCCAAACTATATCTTCTCTCAAACCCCTGGTGAAGATTTAAAAAAATAACATTAATTTTCATTGTATTTATAACACCTTTTATTGTAATGTTTTTGTCCTACAACAGACACAATAACAATACTTTTTTCATATAGGCTAAGTTAAACCTTTACACTTTTCATTTTGCAGAATGCAGTGGCAGAGGACATCCAAGTGTTCCAGGAAGAATTACTGGACGAGGTAGAGTGACAATTACTTTCAAAACATTATTCAGAACTATTTAATGTTTTAAGATTTAATGATAAAATATATTATTTGAATGTGTCCAGGTCCCCCAGGCTTGAGAAGACCTCCATGGTTCTGCAGAGCTTCAAATCATTTATGGGATGATATCTTCTATCCGGGTACATACTACTGCAGCTAGAGGCTGGGGATATTCTCTGGCTAGAGTCCAGCAGGGGCAATGTAGGCCTGAGCACCAAAAGCTTCTTCCCTGGGCACCTGCTATTCACCACATGATAAAGAAGTCACTGAGCCCATCTCTGCTGCACAGCCCTATAAGTCTGCAAAAAATAGTCACTTCAAATATAAAAGTAGAATGAAGACGTAATAAGATGGCACCTCATTTGTAAAATGGTTTGGGTCTGTTACATCACCTGTTTTTTGCATCCAAACGAGAATGATGATGAATATGGTATTATTTTTTTGCACTTAACTATGAGTGAATATGATTTGAGACTGTTTCTGCTGCTTTGTCTGAATTGCTTGTTTACTAAAACTTCCATGCTGTATTTTCTTTCACTAAATATACTAATATACCCCAAATAGAAGTAATGTCTTGATGTGGGACAAATAGTAGTACTTCTCATAAATATTATGAAAACTTTAGGATGAAAATGTAGTGCTTTTTACATATGGTTGAGGAACTCTTAAATGTGTGATGTGAGTTTTGAGTGGATAAATACAGCAAACACATATGGACCATCAGTGTCTTGTCCAAGAAAAATAAATAAATAAAAAAAAGCCAGCAGAAAGGTATGCCACTGTTTGTTCAATTAAATTACATCACATAACTGTAGTCTCTGACAAACATTAATTTAGTTGGCTTTATGATGATTCTATATCTAGTTCAATTATATGTGACAACTGCATTATCATTAAACAAAAAAAAACCAAAACAAAAACAACAAAAAAAACAGATGATGATGTACAGCTGCCCCCCTGTAGATGGCGCCTTCACTATAAAAATATACAAAAATGTTGAATGTGGAATCAAGTTCACAATGGAACTGATTCTCTGCCAAGTAACCCTGGCTTTAGCTTTAGGGCTGTCTAGATGAAAATAATTGTTATTTACCCACAACATAAATGTAATAAACTAAACAGCTAACAGGAAACACAGGCAAGTGTGAAGGATTATACTTTTGTAATAAGATCATTTTGAACAAAGAAGGAATGTTTATGCAATGTATGTATGGGAAATCTTGGCCAAAGTTCCTTGAAGACAAAAGACAAATAGCAAGTCTCTGGATCAGCATTTATTTACTTTGGCTTCACTGTAATCTCCCCATCTTTCCTGGGACAGTGGGATAAGAGTGAAAGTGTGAGTCTATTGGTGCTTCTGCTGCTTCTCCTCCCCTTCATTCACACACTACGTACAGCCGGTGTATGTGCAAAATGCCACGTAGTCCACTAGACTGCCTCTCTCTGTGTGTGGTGGGAGCCCCAGCTTTGTGCTCCAGGAGGAGGAATAACAGTATTTATGAAAACAGAGGAAATATTTGGTTTGTCTGCAAAATGTGTTTAGAGTTAGGCTTAACTACCAGCAGGAACTATCATTAATAAAACTGGATAAATGGGTTCGTTTAACAAACATTACTATTGACCAGTTTAATAACAATTATTAAAATACATTTTAATCACTTTTAATTATCTAGATTTAGGGGATGTCCTATTCAAATGATATTACTGAATTTCAAAGGCCACTAGTGTTAATAAATTAGTACTGTTAATTGATTTATTACTATTCATCAGTCTACCCCAGGGCAGCTGTGGCTACAATAGTAGCTTACCACCACCGGGTGTGGAGTGAATGAATGATGCACTGTAAAGCGTTTTGGATGTCTTGAAAGGAACTATATAAATGCAATGAATTATTATTATTATTATTATGCAATATTCCTGCCCATTATCTCAATCAGTTATTAAAGTCCCATATAATGTTGTAATCTGAAACATAGCTGATTAATTTGTGTTGGTGGATATATAAAGTGTGATAACTGATTAGATCCAACATATAGAATATATTTTTAATATTAAAATAAAATGGATATAGCAATAGTGGCTCCTGCTCCCCATCTGAGTGTGACATTGCATTATAGAATCCTATTTTGGGCTATACGTCGATGATTATTTTAGCACAGGGTAAATATCCTGCAATCTCTAAGTGTTCATAGATTACATTTTTGTAGTTTAAAACCTAGCCCTTTTAATTCACTTTGCCCAAATGGTTTTGATCCCAGTGTGTGGTCCTGGTAGTGGTGACTTCATCCTGCAGAGAGGAAGGCAGAGTAATTATATGCAAATGCAGCAGTTAATTTACAGTGTGAAACCTGATCTGTTATAGTGCTGTGCACGTGCTACAATTCCAACTTTAATACCTATAAAATATATTGTTGTCTGTTCTACTCTGGCCGTGCTCTCTTTTATAAATGCTGACGTGATGCCGCCACCTTGTCTGAAGTTTAGTGGCAAACCAGATGTTGAGCCAGTGATGCTACTGAACTGGTTTTATGGTCAATTTTGTCTCATACCCAAGCTCCTGTTGCAGCCACTATGTTTAACTATAGACTCATTCAACTACTCTTCACCAAGTGCCCAGAAATCCAGCAACGTGGACAAAATAAGTTGGCTAATTCCTTGCAGATGTATCCTTGCCTTTTGTGGGGGAACTGTGTACTGTCCTCAGTGAAAGGACTGTATGAATTACGAGTGAAAACCAGCAGTGACCCGGTACAGCTGGTTCTGACTGTCCGTCTGAGAGAAGAAAACACGTGCACATAGTTTGGCAATGGGAGGAACTGTCGGTATGCAGGACCACAAGAACCTTCATTTGTCATCCTCAGAGTCCCATCTCTGCCCACTGTTCTTTATACTGAAATCAATAGCAAATTCAAACACATATGAAGGAAACTAAACACAGACTGCAGGTAGGTTTGCTGATCAAGAATGCATGGTAACCCTTGTATTAATCAGCAATCAAACTTTAACATAACTAACAAACTTCCAAGCCCTCAAAAGATACATAAAACGAGTTAGTTAAAGAATAATTTCAAGTAGGTCATAGTTTTTGTGAAATTAAAGTTAAAAAGATATATTTTTAAAAGTGAATTTAAGACTATTTAAGATGGATTACAAGCCCACCGTGGCTCCCCAGTGGTCGGTGATGACCCTTAGAACCATGCAAGTCCATCGACTACTAAAATCTGTATTATAACCACTTTCAGTTTAATTTCCTTAACAGCAGCCTGACATTGTTTTTCTGCTACTGCGCTACACTTGGATACATTCACAAGGGTCATAAATGACTTGTTATTCATAAATTACAAAGTGAATTCTTGAGAGTATTTAAGGTGAAGGGTTTGGAAAGAGCAGCTGTTTTTGTCATCTTATGCTTTTTTATTAGAATTATACTTGCAACAATAAGGAACAGATTATTTGGGGAAATTTAACCGTTTAGAAAAACTGTACTGAGTCTGATGTGTAGCCCTGAAAGATTTTGTGACTGCGGCTGGAACAGTATCATTTTTTTCTGACTACTGCCTGGTTACTATACACAAACTATTGATGCAAAGCAGCTGTGACCTGATAATACAACTGCGTGTGAATGTACAATACCTCATTATTAATACATTTTTTCTGGATGAGAAACTTTGATATAAAATGTTATGATTTTACAAACTGAAAGAACCTCCTGTGGTTAAACAGTGGTCATCATGTGGTCAGTGAGTACATGCTATAGAAAGAATTACAAAGAATTACTTTCAAGAGAAAACTGCAAGACTTAGATGGACTTTCCCAAGCAATGCCATAGACTGACTCTTTTAAAACTTGACATCCGCTCGCATATAGCTGTCAACAGATACACAATAGAGACCTAAAACCACAGATCGACTAGAATAGACAAATTATGACCTGCATAACGTCCTCCACGTTTTCAGTCTTGCTTCAGTACTGAGGTGGAGCTTGTAATGTTTAGATTTTCCAAATGATTTTTTTCTCTGGTAAAGGGTGTAGCTTGGTTGGGAGTTCATCTAGCAGGCAGCAGTAAACCATTCATCATAACACACTGGGGATCAGAAAAAAAAAGAAGAAGAAGAAGAAGAAGAAGAAGAAGAAGGAGAAGAAAGGATGAGACTCGGGTTTGTAAGGGCTTCACAGGGCTTTCATAATACCTCAGTGCTACTTCTGTATTTCAATAACACAAATTACAAATACATTGGAATTCTTCTTGTCTTTATCAACCCCCAGTTTGCAAAGTAGGCCTAATCCAACAGCAGAGCATCACGTAACAGCAGTTATGAGACGCACTCCTCCACGCATACACTCCTCCTCCTCTCTCTCATATTCTTCATCTTCATCACTTCAGTGAGGCTGTGGGCTGGGGCACTGGCTTTATTCACTTTGGTGATTGGACTTCATTTACCCGGAATGTGGTACATTTAGTACAAACTAGCTACGTGTATTACTAGCTAATACCATTGTAATACATTTTTTGTCAACTTTTTCTGTCAACATTCGTGATGGGATTACGCATCTTTGGAGCCCCACTTTGGGCATATGCGTGCGTGTGTTTGTTTGTTTCACTTCTGCACGCAGTTCAGTCTCAATCAGATGCATCTGGTGCGCAAACGAGCTCGCAGAGAGCACCTCTGAGACAGACAATGCAGTGGTCTCACAATGGCAAACTTTTTAGCATTTTGAGCCAGGGATCCGAGTACCACCCCGCGAGGAGGCGAGGCGCAGCACAAGGCCCAGTGAATTCACAAACTGTCACCATCATCCGGGACGAAGCGAGCGAACAGCATCATCAACAGCAGCAGCAGCGCTCCAGGCCGGCCTCTGGGCTGCCGGTCCGTCTCCAGAGGCTCCTCAGGGGAAATACGCACCCAGCCGAGCGCGCACACGCGCGCAGGAATAGCTCGGCCAATGAAACGGATAACAAGCCAACCGTGGCTCCCCGGCCACCGCGAAGAGACGACATGATGGTCGGTGATGACCCCTATGATCCATACAAGTCCATCGACTACGAAAACCCATATTATAACCACTATGATGTTTATGACCGGCCCGGAAGAAGGCAGAGACCAGGGTACGGCACCCGGTACCACCAATATGGTAAGTATGATCGCTATGTTTTCTTATGGCAGTTTTGAGTTAGTTTTTCAAGCCATATACGCGCATAGTAAAATAACTCAAATGAGTGGTTAAGAAATTAAGATTAAGAGGGGTAGTTTCAACCATAATTTGAGTAACTCTACTTAAGTAGATCCTTCTTCACATCCACATTGAAACTTGATTAACTGAAGTTGATTGATTGATTGATTGATTGAAGTTTAGACAAAATGCTCACACGCAGATAATTTACACTTCATATGTGTATATGACACTAAGTACACTGAATACTATGCTTTTGTAGGTCTCCCGGACCTGGTTCCTGACCCATACTACATGCAAGCTTCTATCTATGTTCAGAGAGTGCCTATGTACAGCTTGCGGTGTGCGGCTGAGGAAAACTGTCTGTCCAGGTAAACTTTTTATGTACAAAAAACAAATGGCTTGGAGACAAGTCTGTTTCAGAGACAGTGTTCTGAGTCATGACCACCAGTGAGTCTGTGTATATGTCAGCTGCTCAGAAGAACAAGTCAGTTATAAGTGAAATTAACCCAATCCTTCCATGATGAAGGGGGGCGCAGTGGAGGATCTGTGTAAGGTTTAATCATAGTTTGCCCAAGCAGTGAAAGCCTTACTGGTAAACACATTATTGAGAGCTTACCCAAACAAGCAGATCCTAAAATGGTTTTTCCACCCAGCATTTAAAGGCAGACAGCCTCAGTCAGACAGATTTAGACAAGGGGAAGCACATAGGAAAAACAATATTGCAAGCCATTCAATCCAATGCTTTATGTGGTTCTGTTGTTGACCACAGCTCAGCATACAGGTCCAGCGTTCGGGACTATGACACGCGGATGCTGCTGAGATTCCCACAGAGGGTCAAGAACCAGGGCACGGCCGACTTTCTCCCCAGCCGACCGCGCTACTCCTGGGAGTGGCACAGCTGTCACCAGTGAGTACCACCAAGTCACCCTTTTTCAACCAAAGAATTATGTGCTTTTTATTTATTTCACAACCTCTTTAATAACTTAGTTGTGGTATGTTTAGTTTTCATTACAAATAATGCAGGCTGCTTTTGGGAATGAAGATGCCATGTGGTTAAAGCATGAAAATATACACATCTCACCCTCTAACTGCTAAAATAAAGTTAATGGCTTGTATATATTGACTATGGCAAGTTTTAGGGTTGGATTTTTAGGGCTATCACACTATAGACCATTTATTTTTATTCAATACATTTTTAATAGCATAGGCTACTCTTTTATTAGCAAATTCAAACCATACATTAAATTGGTCTTTAAAAATATATATGGCTAGCTGTGGTAAGAATCCATTGACCCCAGAGTAAACACCAGTTACTTCATAAGATACTATTATCTTTGCAGTTTGTCCCTTCCTGCCTCCGGTTTGGCTCCTTCTGTTGAGTAACAATTAACCAGAACCAGAACAGTTTTGTATCATCATCATGTATCCTATTAGTCAGTCTGTAAAGACTTACACTTGTTTTATTTCTACATAAATCAGACCAAGCATTTCTATAAATTGATAGAAAGGGATGAAACTGAACTTGACATAACCTTTGCTTTGGAGTAATTGACAGAGACCAAGTATTACGTGTATACATGTTCTATGTTTAGGGCTCTGCGCCAGAGGAAACACTGCTGCTATTTGTTCTACATTGAGCAGAGGAAAGAAAAAGCCCTGTTTTCTGAAGTGACTGAATCTGTGGCGCCTTACCTCAGCCCAAAGTTATGTTGTGAAAGAAGCGGGCACTTTGCCCCTCATGAGCACATCTGGGAAAGGCTCCAGGAGACTTAGATGTAGATAAGACAGATTCTGAAGTGTTGTGAAAGTAAACTTCTCTGAAACCTCAAATAGTTTGTGAATCATAAAATAAATGTTGTACTTTAAATAAACCATACAGGGCAGGACCTCATAAATCACAACTGATTTTAACAATAATGATGCTATAATTATGCTCTTCTTGTTCCAAGATTCCTGTGGTTTGATATTTATTGTAAAACATCTATGGATTGTCCTGGTACTGGATCAGTTTAACTGTAATGATGAACTGCTCATTCTCAAATCAAACTATTTGAACTGACCTACACTGATTCTTACCATTGGCTGTATATATTGACAGGCATTACCACAGCATGGATGAGTTCAGTCACTATGAGCTACTAGATGCCAGTACTCACCATTCAGTGGCAGAGGGTCACAAGGTCAGCTTCTGTCTGGAGGACACTTCCTGTGACTATGGTTACTACCGTCGCTACGCGTGCACCGCCCACAAGCAGGTCTGTCCTTAGCTGCTCAAAACATAAACACAACATGTCATATTTATTATTTTAGTCTATTACCCTACAATGGTCAATGATTGTTTGTCAGACTACCTACTGAGAGAAAATTAAGAACTCAACAGGTTTTATTCTCTTACAATTATTTTAGATAAATCGATAAATAAAGGTTGTATTCTCTTTATATTGATTGTACTTGCAGGGTTTGAGCCCAGGATGTTATGACACTTACAATGCGGATATTGACTGCCAGTGGATTGACATCACAGATGTGAAACCTGGAAACTATATCCTCAAGGTTTGTAGCCAGATGACAAAAAGCCAGTGCTGATTATTGCTTTGGAATAATATTCTTTGACGATTACTAGGAACTTTTTAATACTGTCAGATTTGTTCTGGTAAGTCTTATTTTCTTTAACAGGTCAGTGTGAACCCTCAGTATTTAGTCCCAGAAATTGACTACAGCAATAACATTGTACGCTGTGATGTCCGCTACACTGGTAATCACGCCTCTGTGTCAGGATGTCACATGTCAACGTACGTATTCATGTCACCAGCCACTTTTCAGGTAAACATACTTGGTTTATCACTCACCTTCTTTTACTGTACCTGTTCCAGGTATTAGAAGATGGTCCTGGTCCTGGAGAAGAAAAGTCAAGTGGAAAACAAATTGTATTTAGGATGTTTGCAACTGGAGGAAATAAATGAATTATAACAGACCATGGTTATTGTTGTTGGAAGTTTGTACTATGTAAAATCTATTGCCTTGTATACTCAGCTTCATGTACACTATCAATGTACACTCATGTAAAACAACTGTAAATTGTGATAGGCCTATATTTACACACATTATTAAAATATAACTAGTTTGACTTGAATAAAACCTACTTGAACTTGTAACCTGTTGCTTTCTTCTCTGTAGCAGCATGAATTTTGGCATGGTAAAAGTAAATTTATCTTTGCGTGAGAGATATGCAAAGCTAAAACACGCCCGTCCTCCCCGCCACTGGAGGCACCACGGCACAGAGCCGCTCATCGCTCGCTTAAAAATTCCCTGAATTTTGACCTGAGCCACAGACCACAGACTAGACTGCGGAGTGCACGCCTTTCTACTAGTGAAACATACAATCAAATAATATTGTGTTATTTCTTCACATTTTTTACCAACATGCACCCAGTTTCGGTGTTTATCCCGTCGTTTCGATCAGAAAACAACACTATCGAAAAAGGATACACGGTAAGCTGCCGTTCAGTGAAAACAAACCTATTTTCACTGACTCCAGTCGCCTCAGTCTTTATCCTGCCCTAATCCTTTGCCATTAATGTGTTTTGTCTTGCACGGTTACATGTGCCTTTATTCTGTGTCGTTGATATGTTTTACGAGATTTTTTTTTTTTTTTCACTTTAAGGTCAGCTCAAGATCAAAATACTATTATGACACAAGGCATCTTTTTTATTTTGTAAAGGCTACTACTCCTGTATGCCGTGTATTGTAATTATAGGTCAACTTGCGTCATCAAAAGTCTTCATATTTTACGTGAATGCTGTTAATCGTTGTTTTTGTTATAATTACTTTTAATTATCTTGTCATTGTCCTTACAATAGATGACCTCCTCTCAGATGTGAACCAGTACATCACTGAGCTCTTAATCAGTATCTAGTAGCATCTTAAGACATTTCTGTATTTTTATATTTATTATTTTATTGTCTACAGTCCTGCAATGGTGTCATTTAACAACAAATTTACTCATTTGCACAGCATGACCTCTAACATGATGTGAAGGAATGATGAGTTGAGTGAAAAAGAATAGATACATTTAGGAAGTTAAAGCCTGTGTAGAGAAACTGCATGTTTCCTCTTGTTAAGTAGCTGACAAAGTGACAGCTCAGCAGATCGTAATATGGTTATGAGTTAATGACACTGTCTGTGTTTCAGGTCTTTAAAATAGAAGTGATAATAAATGGAAGACAGCACACCATTGAGAAACGCTACAGTGAATTCCACACGTTGCACAAGTTGGTGAGTGTTGTAGTGTTTCAACCTTTTGTTTTGACCTTTTCAGAGAAACTTTTCATTCTACAACACGATTTGTAGATTTGCTTGTGTGTTTAGTATGAATAATACATACTTGCATTACCATTTTGACCTCACTACTGTTGTTCTTACCTATAGTTGAAGAAAAGCATAAAACCACCAGACATCCCTTCTAAACATGTCAGAAACTGGGTTCCCAAAGTCCTGGAGCAGAGGAGGCAAGGTTTGGAGCACTACTTGCAGGTATATTTCCCTCTTTTCTTGTGTATTACTGTATCTGTAGTATATGTCAAGATGTGGGTGCTGTATACCTTTGAATAGAGGTTTGATGTTGTTTACACTGAAGTAAAGATCAGATTGAGCCCTCTGGGTCTTGCCCTTTTGCTCATGTGGCCACATGGTAATTTGCATTGTTTTCTCTGTTTTCTACAGACCATAATTATAAAAAATGAGATTCTTCCAAAGATATTCTTGGATTTCCTGAACATACGCCATTTTCCCTCTGTGCCAAAAACGGAAAGCTATGGGTAAGTTGAAACTATCAATTCAAAGAAATAAAAACAAACAAAAGAAAATAGTATTATCTTTATACTTTCTTTTAGGTCGTTTGATACAGAATCTGAGGGATCGAGGTAAATGTTTATGTTTGGGCAGGTAGTTATCACATTGTGAAGATTAAAATCTATGTACATACTCACATCATGGGGACAAAAATCTGATCCCCTATGACATAAAACCATTATTATTAGATTGACAATATGATTTCAAATTCAGATATGGGTTAAAATACGTTAAGGATAGGCAAATAGTATCGACTTTGAACCATGAAGATTAGGATCAGTCTCCAGGAAATTAATGCAAGTCAAAGTAATGTCCCCAAAAAGCATGGGAACCCAACATTTGTGTGTGTGTGTGTGTGTTTGTTTTATTTTACTCTTTTTAAACTGGTCTTTTTTTGTTCACAGTAAACTCTCACACCAGCCAGTCATGTTGTTTGTGAGAGACCCCTACCTTCTTCCTTCTACCCATGGTTTGTCTAAACCGTTTTAATGGCTATACACCAATGCTTTTTTACTACTTTATTGTCCACATAATAATGCAATATTTAATTTTTCCAGATATATATTCCAACGTTGTGATTGAAGGTGTGATACATGGCATTTTCTACCCAGATCTTCAGCCAAGGTAGAATAATCACAGGCACTGAAAGATGACACTGTTACAGGATGTACACTCCTAACTTTGAGTCCAAAATAACCAGATAGAAACTGACACATGGCGTGTGGATTTAAGGTTTTTGTTGACTGGAATTATTTGAAAAATATTAACCTCAAGGGTCCTTATAAGCATACATAGATATGACTATGATTCTTAAAAAAAAACCAAAAAAACAAAACAACCAACTATTTGATGATAGTCATAAATCATCATATGTGTTGCCCATGTTCTTGTTCTTTGAAGATTGATTTTTGCCTAAGTCTTTGAAGAAATGTTTATGAACTTGACAAATATTGCTTAATTGAGGCTGGAGGAGCCAGACACTGTTTGTCTACTAGGTAGGCAGAGCAGCTGGACCCTGTCCTGTAAACAGAAGTTGTGGAACTCTGAAACACCAGCACTGTGCAGCCACGCATTATGGACAAAACCAGAACAGGTTACATATTTAAATAATGTGACATTACAAGTACAAAAGTTATTAACATGTTACTTAGAGGATTGCGCTGTTACAATTTCAGTGATGGACTTTTCTTTAGAGGATCTTTAGACACCTGTATTTTTGTTTAAAAAGTGTGGTAGATCAGTAATAATGTAGTGAACAAATATCTGGTGACATGGAAGACTTAACAAACTATAGTGTTTAACTTCTGCAAAGTAAAATGTATTTATATGAAAAAACATTAAATTAATAAATTAAAGTCACTACTGAATTAATAATATAGTACAATTTAGTTCTGCTACATTTCTTTGCTAGCAAAGTGTGTCATTATTGCAGACATATATTTGTCTTGTAGCTATAGGTTTTCACTTTGAATGTAAGGCCAGTAACACTATACAAAACAGAATTGTGCTGCTTCTCATTTCACAACCACTATGATCTTGGGATGAGAGAAGGGGAACATTGTCATTTCTGAAAGTTAAAAATGACCATTTACACTGTGCAATAAATACAAGTCAAAGTGCAAATTTTTTATAATTTAATTGTTTTTTTATAGATATTAGAGAACAATACAAATGGAATAGAGAGTGCTTACATCCAGGTTAGCATTTGTGTGTGTATGGGTAGGAAAGTAATAAAACAAAAAAAGAACTAAAATAAGGGAAAGGGCAGAAAAGAGAGAAGAGGTTCCAATTTTTCCTTTTCATTTCCTTATCTTTTTTTTTTCTAAATATACTCCCGTTTTTCCTTCCCTCTCCTTCTGTTACCCCTTTGTTTCTTGTCAGTTGTTTTTTGCCAGATAGCGTCAGTACAGCTAATGGCAGTGGGCCTTCTTCCTGGTCAGACCTTTATCATTTGTTTGAATTGTAGCCGATTATGATCTTAACCTTTGTTTTTGAATCTTGCAGACCAGAGTTTTGAGTAATATTGAAACATCTTGTCTTTTTTTGAAACACTGTTATTCTCTTGTACTAGAGGCTGTAAAAGTGCCATAATGTCTACTCATATTATGTACTGGCAAAGTAATGGAAAATGGGTGGCATATAATGTACTGTCATTAAATTAGTAGATTCAAAGCTTACTGTGTCATGTATTGAATTAACTCATATTTATTTAGATTGTTTGTATTATACATAAAAATGCATAAAACAACATTTACATCAGAATATACTGCAAATAATTATACAAAGAACAGGCTAATTTCATTAAAGCACGTGGGTTAACACATCACTAATTAAACCTTCAGCGTCTGTCGCAATACAAACACTAAATGGCCCAATCTACACATTCTCACAGCCAAAATATTTAGAATTCTGAATATAAAAATTGAGTTTAAAAAAAATACAAATGTCATACTATTAGTTCTTTAAAAGTCCCAGAGCAGTAACAGTCCAACAGTAGTTGAAATTGATATGTGAGGCAGCTCTTGCACAACTTTGGCCCAGTTTTAGAGCTCACTATGACCAACTTCATCTTTAAGAGCTTCATCCTGGTGGCCCTCATTTTGGGGCCCCTTCATGTTGGCATAGGCAACTTCTCTGGTAAGCTGCTCAACTGGAGGAAGACCCACAGCCAGATTTCGCATAGCAATTGCCGTCATTAAAAATCTGAAATAAATCATTGTAATGCATTACATTACATCAGTTTGTTGCACAGTACAGGACCCTGTGTATGAACAAGAGTACAAACCCTCTTCTAATTGTGTAGTATTTTTTGGTCACAAATCGGTCAAATCGCTCTAATATACCCGCCTCTCTTCGTTTCTTCACTTCTTTCATACGCCGCTGCCTCTTCAGAAATAGTCGTACTACTGGGTCTGTGGCATTGACCTCTGATCCTTCATCGACAGAAAGAAGAGGCTGCAGCTCAGGGGGAAGTGGTTCTGTTTCTGTGTGGAGAGACATGTTTGTGTTGCAAATGTATTTTATAATAAGGTAAAAGTAAGTAGGCATCAATGACAATCTAAACCTGTCCCATTGCGAACTCGTTCCTGAATTTCTAGCAGCTTGGTGAAGTTTTCCTGCAGTGCAGCCTCTGTAGTGTTTACATAAATGTACATATAGCATGAGGGGCCATCAGAAACTGTGTACACTTTATGGTAGGCTCCTGCAGGTACCTATGCACAAAGACAATGTTAGTTCAGCCCAAAAGACAACAACACATCGTCATAATATAAAGAACTGGAATACTTGTGTCTGCTCGCCCTTTTTTAGAGTGTAGTTCTTTTTCTCCTCGACTATCTCAACATTGACTTGACCCTGCAAAATCTGGATGCTCGTGTTTCCAAGATCCTCACTCACAAAGTTTTCTAAGTGAAGACCTACACAAACATCATGCAGTATTCATCAGATTATACATGTACTTGAATACAAAATCAACAATGCAAATGAAAAGAACATTTCAAATATAAAGATCAAATTTAGACTAAAAGGTATCATTGTATCTCTAAGATGTAACAGAACATACAAGAAGGTAAAAATGTCAAACCTGGAAAATCAGCAATAAAGACAATCTCAGTTTGGTTATCTAAAGTCCCCTCTATCTCCTGAAATTTGGTCCTCCAAGGTGAAAAGTCAACAAGGAGAGGCATCAGCCATGGGTTTCGCTGGAAAGGCGACCAGTCTGCTTTCACAATATCCACACGGGGGTCAAAGATCCTTAAAACATACATATATTAATACTTTCACAATAACTTAAAATATTAGTAATTTTATTATTATTAATTAACTACATTTATTAAAATGTTGAAATTAAAATGTATGTTTTAGTTAAATGTTACCTTTGTTGAAAACGATCATTGATCGACACCCAGATGTCAAAATAAATTTCAGGATCAGTGATGTTATAACGTGGAAGCAGTTGATTTAGGCAGGTAGCATACTGCTTTAACATGTCTCCATGATCTTTCCAGCGCCGGCTTTGAGTGAACACCTACACACAACACAGATAATTATCATTTATTACATTTATCATAAAAGAAACTTTTTGTTTATCGATTTGGCTTAGGTTAACAGTACAGCTCTTGGTCTTTATTTGTTGCACTCACCCCTGGGTTTAAATATCCGATTTCTCCTGTTTTTCCATCTTTGTAGGTGATCTTTACATGTTGATGGGTACGGGCATGAACCATCATATCCCAGGAGTAGCCATACAAGCCATTTGTCCAGTTATTATAACCCTAAAAACACAGATCAGCATAAGCATTCATATTTTATGGAGTGTCTATTTCTTCAGTCCTATTATTCATTTAAGGAAAAATCTTAATGCTTTTCCTCAAACATTGTTAGCCATAGGTTTACTATATAACTTAGACTGGTCAACCAAAGAATGCATTTGCAGAGTTCAAGACAGATAATACCCTCTACTACTACCTAATACAATACAGGGTTATTGTTTCAGTGATTGTGCTGGTTTACCTGTGTTATGAAGTGGGAATATGGCATGAAAAGTTGCTCAATGATGTAAACGATGGTGAAAATTGCTCCCAGCCTGTGTCTTAGTTTGAAGGATTTTCTGACAGGTGCAGCCCCCTGACCCTCAGTGCCGCTCTGTACCTCACCATACACACAAGAAGCACTGGACTTAATGTCTAGTGAGCTGAATGGCAGAATAGGCTTGAGAAAGTCTGGGAAACGTGTAAACAATCTCCTTGGCCAATCGGTGTAGCAGAAAAGTGGACTAGTGGCCAGCATTGTGTATGGAAACATTCCTGTAAGAATAAAATCAGTTTATTCAGATAGTCTAGGACTTCTAATGTTCTATAATTAAAAATAATCCAAAGACCTACCAATACTGAAAAGTTGAGAGTTCATACAGTGGAAATAGGTGACAAAGAAAAAAGCATAAGGTCTTGTTACATCAAAAAAAAGTAGGTAGCCAGCTGTCAAATCCAAAATAAGGCCCCCTCCATGCACCACAAGCAGGCTCACTAACTCAACCGGAAGAATAAGTCTAAGAAGCGCAAACAACAGGATTAGACACATAGAAGGCAATACTGACACAAAGTACCAATGGAGATGCATACTTAAAAGGGTCAAAAAGCCAGTGGTGAGCCAGATATGACATGGAATATCCCTCCACCCAATCAGCATCCAACTTTTTGATTCCAGCAATGAAATAAACAATAAAAATCTTTAACAGAAAAGAAATGTTAGAATAATTTTATACAAAATATGTGGTGAAAGTTGAATAATCTCTGACCTGCGTCCTGAGCAAAGTGTAGTTCCACAGTGGCACATGAGCGTTTCTTATGTGAGGTTTCCTTAGTCCATCTAAAGACCTGATATGAAATGTGGTGATATGTAGTGAAAATAAATTATTATTAAGTTGCTTTTTCATGCTACTAAAGATAAATGATTAAATGATTGTTACATTACCAGTAACGATTGCCATCCATTAGAGTGAGCTGAAATCCAATCAGGCCATAAAGGTAGGAGTGATTGTTCCAAGCAGTTTTATCCAAAAAAAAGATATACCAGTATGTTGATAAGAACATAAGGCAGGACAGCCGGTAAAAACAACCAAGCATGATCCCCACTGCCCCTGTTACATAATTAACAAAAAATATATTTATGTTAACAATATAGGCCTATTCCTATATTCATAGTTGTTTGCATCCAAAATCAAATGTTGCACTAATAGTAATAATCTCCACAATCTGCATTTAGGGGGGAAAACACATATTTAAAACTCACCAAGAAACATGACCAGGTATACAAAGTACATCCAGTCTAGAGGAAGTGGCTGCAGAAAATTAAAGAGTGGGAAGCGGCACACGGGAGCTCCATCCAGGTACTTCCAGTCCAGGTGACTGAGGCCCCGCTCTTGTGTGATGTCAATGGCCATGAGCATACCTTGCAAATATCAAACAAAATCATTCACATTACAATCAAGTTAAAAGTCTGTTGGATGAATGTGAGAATGCACTTACCAAACAAGAACCGAAAGATACCCAGTGATGCAGGATCCATGGGGCGGTTCAGGAGGGTCACTAAACTCTGCCAGGACTGCAAGTCCTCTGTGGTAAAGCCAAAAATTAGCTCCATTCGATTTTTGCTTAGGGGTTGTTCCTTCTGTGAAGCTTTTTTGTCTTTTTTTGCAGCAGGTTTTCCTTCATGACTGCCCATAAGAGCACCTAGAGGGAGTCAGCATGGACACACAGTAACAAAGCAGTTAAAATGTGAATTGTTTTGATGCAGTCCTCCATGCTATATACTATTTTGTGTAAACCTCCTAAATTTGGGATTTTTAAGTCCATAAAACCCCTGTGTAACAACTTTTAACTGAATGAACCTGTTTGGCCTGACTCTAACCTGTAATTACACAGGGTAAACCACATCTAAAGCCACACACTGCTAACATCAAACCACGCTTACCTGCCACCGCCTCTTGTGTCTCCATATTACAAATGATCAACAATAAACTGGGTACTGCTTGGCGACATTGGATTTGTGAACTCTCTCCTCTTTTTGCAGGGTTCAATGAGACAAGTTCGCTCTGTCACAGCAATGAAACGGACAGAGTTACGTGTCACAGTCCACACGCAGCAGGCAGACAGGCAGACAGGCAGAGGCGGAGGAGGAGACCCTGGAATGTTGTGAAAGTGGAACATGACGCTTATTGGTTGGATTTGCGAGACGATACGCCCCTCATCCCAAATGTCATTTCCGACCATCGGTGCGTCTTGTTCTCGTGATTCTGCTGAAATGTCTGAAACACATGAAAAGACAACACAAGAAATCATAGTGACCTGATGGTAATAACTATTTAGATAATTCATATATGCATTTTTAAAATGGTTGATTTTTTGATTGCCGATCACATGGACGTTCATCTCAGGCGACAGGAGGCAGTCGTGGAGAAGTTGGACTCTACTCTGACTATTTGTAACTACGCGAAGAAGAGTTCCTGCACCACCTCTTCTGATCTCCACTGCACAGTACTTACATTTGTGATAAACTTCTCCACATTTCCCTGAAAGTACTGTGTTTGTAAATGTTCGGCATGTGATCGGGACCGACACTTCTTTGGCAACGTGGGAGACATTGTAGTCTTTACGAAGACCCTAGTCTGAGAGGCTCTGCTTTGTTTTGATATGTGCTGGCGAGGCTAGCTTCATGTTTAATTCTTCTTGAACCCGTCACATCTTCAGATTTTCAGATTTGTTTTGTTTTGTTTTTTTTACCTGTCTTAAAGGCGAGGTATGTACGTTGAACATTTGCCTAAATGTAATTTTGTGAAATAAACTGCCTGTGTTTTTTACAGCGAGATGGCGGGATATGCTTCTATTCGTATTAATCATTTAATTTCTATATGAGGTTTTACATTTTGAGTTAGAAGTTAGGTAGCATTCAGTTCATATAAACAATAAATGATACAATCTAATTTCAGGCTAAGCTTTTTTGCCCCCAAAATATTGATCTATTAGTTAGTTTTTTCTATGTTGTTGTAGAGGAAGAATAAAGATGGGAAGTTTGGGGAGCAAGTTCCAGTCCCCTTCTCCAGGACCAGAGGAGATTTTGGAGGGCATCAGCAGCAGCATCCATAAGCACAGTTGTGAGTGTAAGAAGAGGAAACGCAATGCACAGTGTGACTGTGAAAGTGAGCAGGATGATGATGATGCTGTCTTGGATACACCGCGCAGGTCTGTTCTCAAAAGAATGTGAATGAAGATGTAGCATTTATTTATATTTTGTATTTTTCACCTTGTCCCTTAATTGTTACAGAAAGAAATTGAAAAGCACTTCCAGATACATTTATCAAACTCTATTTTTAAATGGGGAAAACAGCGACATTCGCATCTGTGCATTAGGACAAGAGTGGAACCTTCACAAAGTATACCTTTGTCAGGTAAGGCAAAATATACTTGAACAATTATGCAACTTGTATGCTGTTGTAAATGCCATTTCAGTGGTTTCATGTGTCTTTTTTGTTCCAGTCTGGATATTTTTCCAGCATGTTTAGCGGCTCTTGGAAGGAATCAAACATGATGGAGATTAACCTGGAAATTCCAGACCAAAACATTGACACTGAGGGTAAAGCAAAACAACTTGCACTCACAACTAATGTCTTTCATTCTTTAAATATGTATAATTATAATTGCATTTTTACCTTTTGTTTAAAGCTCTTCAGGTCGTGTTTGGTTCACTATATCGAGATGATGTTCTGATTAAACCCAGCAGAGTTGTCAGTATATTGGCTGCAGCTTGTATGCTTCAACTGGTTAGTGAATCTTACATATGGTTTTATAATGTAAGTATTTTGTCTCATGACTGATGTTGATGTTCTAACTGGGTCATGATTGGTTGGCAGGATGGCTTAATCCAGCAGTGTGGAGAGACGATGAAAGAAAACATCAGTGCAAAGACTGTGTGTAGCTACTATGCTTGTGCTAGTATATATGGTTTAGATTCAGTTATGAAAAAGTAAGTTTTTTCTGGGTGATTTAATTTACAAAGACAAACCATATCGACAAAGGAACATGCACTAGGTGTGTGCTTTTGTTTGGTTTTACAGATGTCTTGAATGGCTTCTCAACAATCTAATGACCCACCAGAATGTCGAGTTGATGAAGGAACTTGGGTATGTGTTCAACTCACATTTTTCTTTGTAATGTGCACAAACTGGTTATACGGTTGTAACCAAAGCCATTATTTTCTTGAATCAAATTATATAAAAAATAAACTTTTTTAAAATTAACAGTACAGACATAATGGAACTGCTCATTCAGTCGTCAGACCTGTTTGTTATGCAAGTTGAAATGGATGTATACACTGCCCTTAAAAAGGTAAATAAAACATTTTATTTGTATGCATAGTTATTATGTTAAAGTTGCCATTTTGTATGATATTTTTCTTTTGTAGTGGATGTTTCTGCAGCTTAATTCATCATGGGATGGGCCTATCAAACAACTACTCGCTGATGCTGATGCATGGCTTTGTAAAAGGCGAACAGGTAAGCCCATAGTTTTTAACATACGCAGTTGTTCACTTATATTAAGGTGTTACTGTTTTTTATAACAGACCTTGGTGAACAAGAACCCTTTTTAAATACGGAGGATGGCACACCTTTTAGTTCAGTATTTAAACATATTCGTCTTCAATACATTATCAATGATCTGGCATCTGCACGCATTCTGGAGAGAGACAATATTCTCCCACCAGGTACAGTCTTGATTTGCTCTGGAGGAAGTGTAATATATGGTGATGTTTATGGTATTTTGACTTTCCACCTATATTTTCTTCCTCAGACTGGCTAACAACAGTTTACAAAAATCAGTGGTTTGCCATGCTTAGGACTGAATTTGAAAACGACAATGGGTAAGGAAAAAAGTTAAATATACCCCCTTTCAATTCCATATTTCTGACCAAGGTGCTTAATGTAATTAGTCCTCAGGAGGCTAACAAGGAAGAATTTGAACTGAGCAGTATGCGGTGTGGCAGAAAGTTGACTAAAGAAGGAGATGTGAGCCAAATTTGCACCTCAAATGTTGTCTATTCTAAATATCGTTTTAATATTGTTGCTTTAATAACTTTTTAATGTATAACTTTTTCAGTACTGCTGGCGTTGGACGGGGTTTAACTTTGGCTTTGATTTGCTTGTAACCTACACAAATCGGTTTATTGTCTTTAAAAGAAATACTCTTAGTCAGCCATGTGGGGGCGCTGTCAGTCTCCAGCCAAGAAGGCATCTGGCATACAGGTGGGATAATTACACTATGCACTATTACCTAATAGGTACTGTCATTTACCTTTTATTCTGATAGATTTACTTATGTAAACACCAGCAATGTTGCACTTGAACTTATTTTATATAAAATCCATATTCAAGCCAGTGTTGGTTTACTAACTTTGTCATGGTCCAGGTTACGCCTTGCCTCATTTGATAGCCGTGGAAAGCTGGTGTGCAGTCGCTCAACGGGTTACCAACTCCTTACATTAGAAAAAGACCAGGTTGGTTCTGTTGAGTTACTATAAATGGAGGTTTACACTATATTAACACAATGGTCTGTTGTAATCTCCTCAGGAGTATGTGGTGATGAACCTGGACAGTCGTTTGTTGTCATTCCCACTTTATGTCTGCTGTAATTTCCTGTATACGTCGTCTCACTCAGACCAGAGACCAGATTCCCCAGAACAAGAGAGCAGCACTCGCAGTGTGTCGTGATCAAACACAAGACTACCATTCCTCTGGTGGAGCTGAAGAACTGACATGAATTTGTATGTAAATATACCACCACATTTAATACTCATGTCGTCTGCATGCTCTTTTCATACTGTGTATGTGATGTTTTGGTAGATTTGGTTCTGCAATAACTGACAGTTCATGTTTCAGCAAATTTGCTGAGGAAAAAAAAATCCCTTTTACCTTCAGTGTGTACTGTTTACACTGATGTCTGGACCATTAATACTCTTAAAATGTATTCTTCTCAATGATAAATTATAGTAAACTATTATCAAATATTTTTTATGGGAATAGAGATATTTTTTAAAGGAGTTGGCTAGATATTAACCAATTTAGCAAACATTGACTTAAATACTTAAAAGACTACTCATTTCTAAGAAAAACAGGGCCTATGCTGTCCAAATAAAGCCAGTATTTAATTCCACTATATACACTTTTCTTTGACCAATGCAGTAGTAACGTGTATTGCACTTTAATGCAACTAAGAACTAGAGTTTTGTCATAACAGCCACCACTCTTCTCAGATACCTTGTAGATTGTACATAGAATGTCTTTAATCAGCAAAATATTAAGTTATATGGTAAGGATATGTAAACATACTATAGTCCAATAATAATGTGTGTAATTTTTTGTCTGCTAAAGGAACACATCATTTAGGAGGTTGTAGACTACATGCAATTGTCTAATTTATGTACAGTTGATGTCCATCTATTGGATTACTGACAGCCTTAAGCCTTATTAGCCTGTGATTTTTATTTTGCACTGTCAATCACAGAATATTTTGGTTATTGGTTGTGCTGTTTTTCCAACATTTCATAAAATCAGGAATATTTATATTGTTCTTGTAGATTTAGATTAGGCCACGTTTGTAGGAGATCTGCTGTTACCTCATGTTGCGGATGTAAATAACATACTGCTATATCATGCATGTTGATCAACGACTCTAAAAAGCACTCCACTTGTATCTCAAAATTGGCTTATTCATTGTTTTTTTTTAATATAATGGAATGGATATTTTAAGGAGTACAAGTTATGACTTAAAAATAAACTTCCCATTTACTTGGGCTATGGTGCTAATATGACCCGTCTCTTCATTGAAGCTGCATGTTATCACTTAACTTTGGTTAAGTTTTGGTTTAGGTTTTAGTTTTATTTCATTTATTATATCTGACAACATAAAATATAATAAAATTGTAAAATGGCAATCACACGGCTACATACTCGATCTAAGGCTTGAAAACAATGCTTTAATTTTGGTAGGTAAACATGGTACATTTGAGAGATCAGACTTCTCTCTGGGCTAGCTGAGAATCATGCCATGATTCCTAGCCATTGCACTGACAAATCAGTCGCAGAAGTCAAATACATATGCTTTTAATCTACCTGAGGCTGTTCACACTATACAGATTATGACAACTGTCACAAGATTACACTTGAATCTTATATCTACTAAATAATTATTACCAACTAACTCAATGAGTTGACTGTGCTTCGGTGTTACATGCGTAATGATACACGTGTAACCATCGGTCACTTCAGGTTCTCCATAGGGCAGCCCATTGTCTTCCTCACTGACAAATAGAGTCCAAATTCTCCTTCAGTCTCCGGGTCATGCTGGGAATGAGGTTAATGTGGTCATCGACACAGGTGCCCACACAGCGCTCCATCATGGACCTTACAGCAGGCTCCTTAGCACCAGAGTCAAAAAGATCTTTTGCTTTGTCATTGCAGTGCATTGTACACCTGGCTAATCGGTCCTGCATGTAGACAGAAAAGAATACATATTATTTTATGATACATGTTCACCTGTCATATTGACACCTTATAATATTGTCTTTTTTACAATATGAGCAAACTTATTTCAGAAGACGGCATCATTTTATTTTATTTTTTTAACAACATATTATAAGCTAAATATTTACTGTCTGGCGTCGTCCTTACCTGAAATTTCTCCATCTCAGAGGTAACCAGGGCTTGAGCCTGACCCAGTGGAGTGTGGCACCTTTCGATGCACTGATGTACCTGGGTCATAGAGTCTGTAGAGCGATCACAACACTCCGCGCTGCACTTGAACATACGACTCTATAATAAACCAGGCCGTTTAGGGTCAAATCTGAACTGAACAGGATACTTGTAAGGCACGCGTGACTTACTTGCATTTTACGAATATGGTCCCTCTCTAGACTCTGGACCATTTCTTCCACTACAGCTTGGACACGTCCTTGGTGAGCCTCTGCCATTTTGTGTTTGTGTTATTTCACTATTCACGTTGAATTGGGTCTGTGATAAACTATAAAGCTATAAAACGTGCAATTTAAAAATGTCTAGGTCACCTCCATTCAGGCATGGTTGAAATGAGCTGATATAGTCAGCTTCCGGTTTTCTTCCGCAAAATTGTAAACCATCATCATCCAATTTCCGGCCTGTTTCTTCACAAATCTAAATATGTTGGTTTTTTGTTTTGTTTTGTTTTTTACTTTTCCTAATCAATAATTAGTGCTAAAACTTTGAAATTTTTACATATTTTCTGGAGTTTTTTGTTTTTTCATTTTCAAGAATTCAAGATTTCAATTACTGTATACTTTAAAGGGATGGAGCTTTTGCATTATCCAGTACAGCTCTGTATATTCCTATATATTAATGCTGTAATTTTAAGTAATATTTGCATAAAATTGACCTCGTTCACTTATTTTTATTGTGTCCACAGCGTGGTGCTGGACTCTGAAACAATGCCATCCACGCAAAACAAACACGAAGAAGACGTCAACGGTCAAAATCCCGGAAGTGTATGTCATGGATTTATTTCTAACACTTTTGAGAACGTTATTAAACTTTTAACACTTTCTGACACTTCGCAGTGGTGACAGGTAGTCTTTGTACTTCTGGGTAAGTGGCCAAAGTGGCTTACTGTATATACTTTGTGATTGCTTTATTGATTTTCAACTTTTGTGTGTCGCTAAACTACACCATGCTCTACACCCAAATCATATGGCAGGGCTGCCAACTTTTCACCAAAGCTTTGAGCGAGATTTTGTCGGGGCTCAAACCCGGTGATCTATATGGATCTGCACACTTTTCTCACGGTAGTCACACAGCAGGAAAGCTTAGCCTATTATTTGGTACCAAGTTTTGAAAGATTTAAGCAGCAGTCTACGATTTGATGTTACTGTGAAAAGTCACTGAAGTGTTCAGTAGGCTATATTATAGTCTAAAGAAATAAATGTAGCCTCATAAAGTAGGGGTTCTGGGGAGATTTTTTAAATTTTATTTTTAGCAAAACCGACAGTATTTCCTGCATTTTGGTGCATTTCAACAGGTACTTCTGAAATTTAGTCCTGATGAGCAAATGATGCTTTGCCAGCAGCAGCCAAATACAATAACAAAAACTTGATCCCCTTTAAAAGTTTATGGCCACAGCATGTACAATATAATCCACATGCCAACAGCAACTACCCAACAAAAGCAATACTGCCCAATTGTCCAAATAAAACAAAGGTGCTATATAAAACAATTAGACTTAGTTTAACCCATAGACTAATAGAATAAGTATATACAGTCAGTGGTTAAACCACAAACAAATGGGCATGGGCTGGGCGTGCATGGAGATCTTACACAGAAATATGTGGACTTAAATAGGGGATTGTTAGCATGCCTGTAGTTTTTATTTCATGTTGACACGTTTTGTAATTGCGGAGAAATGTACCTTTTGATGTTTACAGACCAGTGATTCATTATATAAAGCCTATTTAAACTTGCGCGCCATGACGCGATCCTGTGAACAGAGCCACATGAGCTGAGCAGCAAGAGAGAAGGCTGCCACACACACACACACACACACACACACACACACACACACACACGGTGAGGAGCATAGACTGCATAAAGATATATCTACAGTCTATGGTCACGAGGAGAGAAGGGGAGGTTGAACTTTTAGACTTGTAAGAAATAATTTGAAGTGAATAAAACTGCAAATCATGCGTATGAGAGAGCATTGTAGTCCCATTACTGTGCCTTTTTTCATTCTATATAAATGGGTCGGATTTAGTTTAGTTTTTTTTTTTTTTCTTCAATATTTATTTGCCCAGTGTGAGATATCAGGAGTGTACGACGGAGGATAAGGGGCATTTAAAATAGTGCTGGGCGATATGACGATACTACGACGGAGTATAAGGGTCACTTAAATAAAATTAATTATGCGGACGCTACGAGAATAAAGTCATAGCATTTCGACATTAAAGACGTAAGTTAATGAGAATAAAGTCGCAGCCAGAAAAAGT